>NDFZ01005440.1:220362-311236 GCA_002192655.3 Mamestra configurata | reverse complement strand
GGGGGGGGGGGTGATCGTGGAGGATTACTTGGAGCTATTTGAATTTGTGTTTAAGGTTAAGTGTTAATCGTAAATTCCTGGAAGTACTTACCTATATTCTAGTGTTCTATTCTGTTCTAATTATAGATTACTCGATTGTCTTGTAGTTTAGAATTCCCATCACTATCAACATATTTTTTTGTTCGGTTTGTTTTGATGACTATATAATATTTTTTGTTTTGTCTCTTGTTTTTATTGCTTAGTAACAACCCGCGCTTTTGCCCGCGACTTCGCACGCGCATATCTCATTTTTCCCCTTCCCCTAGGCATTTCGGGACGAATCATGTATATAAACCTTCCTCTTGAATCAGTCTGTCTACTGATTAAAACCTTTATTATTATACCATTAAAGACTTTGTTTTGTAATATGTAAAGATAATTAATATAGCTCATAGAAAGCGTTCGGTGACGATAACGCACGTTCCACGATTTTTGTTCACCCAAAAAGTGCTAAACGCGCCTAAAGAAGTTTTCACATCAAAAATTGTCTATTTTACTTTGGTAGAATGCTACTGTACTTATAACAACTGACTGTTCATATATTGTCTGTGTTTCGCCGTACTTTACATTTAAAAAAATAAGAATAATCTACATAAATACAACCCGAAAACATGCTTGAAAGGTCTTGGCAGACATAAGCAGCTACCGACCACGACGTACGTAGAAAATGTCTGAGTAGACAAAGAAAAAGTATTAAAAACTAATTTATCCCAAGAATCCATGCAAACAGTCTCCATGTAAACAGTCTTTACAAGATAAACTTTTCAAATAGGTACCTACGAACAACTTTTCAAACAAGTTGAAATCGCCTTACAAAGAAAATTGCATACAGTACAATACAATCGATGAATGCGCACAGTATCGTTCAAGTAGCGCAGTATGTAAAGTTACAAAGTTACCAACTTGTACGGTCTACGTTATGCTGCGTCGGTTAAAAAGTTTCAACTACAACCTGGAGTGTTTGGTCTGCAGTTTAGGTTCTATTTCAACAATTTTTGAGTTAGAAACTTTGATATTTTTGTTATGTATAGCGGAGATTGTGTCGGGAATTGTGCTGGTAAGGCAACGTTTTCTAACAGTAACAAACAGCTGAAACATTCATCAATTAGATTCGTTGTTTGACAGAATGTTAACGGCAAAAAGTGGCTGAGACAAACTGTCTGAGAAAGGCGAGGAACCCTTTGTTGTGGTATCATTTGCGAGAGTTCATTGTCCAGAGTGTCAACTATTGATTTAAGAAGCCAGAAATGTATGGGATTGACATGCGCTACATGCGGTCATGATCACCATCATAATATCAGCTGAAAGACGACCACTGCTGGACATGGGCCTCCATGGCCTCCCCCAAGTGTCGCCACAACCACCAATCCTGTGCGTCTCACATTCATCGGCTCACTAGGTCATCGGTCCACCTTGTGGGAGGCCTTCCAATGCTGCGTCCTCCGGTACACCGTCGCCACTCCAGAACTTTTCGGCCCAATCGACCATCTGTTCTGCGAGCGATGTGCCCTGCCCACTGTCACTTCAGTTCGGCGATCCTTCGAGCTATGTCGGTGACCTTGGTTTAAATTTCACGCGTTCAATACTAAGTATTTTGGCATTTCGGCTAATGGAATGTTACATTGTCTAGAAGTGGTCCGTAAAAAGTTGAGCTGTTGGATCGATTAAATAAACACATTTTCAAATGCTATTGTCGTAAAAATCTCAGTTGCTCTCGAAAGAGGTGTCCAAAAGGACTTATGTAGCTCCTGTTACATTAAGGGGGTCGAGTTCTACTGCCATGTTCCTCACTATTCATCAGAGGTATATTACACCTCATGTTGTAGCTCCAAAGTTAGTAGAATCTAAGATCAAAGTGAGGAGGTGGTCCGAATAATCTTGTGAAGCGTACTCCGCCTCCTATGGGACGTCCATCTAAACCAGTGGTTCCCAACCTTTGGTCCGTGGACCACTGGTGGTCCGCAAGGGCCAAAATAAGGTCAGAGAAAGGTTTAAAATTTCACTCTTTTCACCTCAAAATGTCATTGATGCAAATGGATTCTAAGTTTCTTTAGGAATGTGTCTTCTATGACAACACTTTTTAATGTTGATTTCAAAGCATAGTTATATACTACAAGTTTTGACTATCTATATGATATAAGTTTATTTTTTTAACATAGTTTTTTGATATCTGGTCCTTGCTAGCAACAAAGAAAACAAAGTGGTCCCGGGTCAAATAAAGTTTGGGAACCACTGGTCTAAACACTAAAGACTAAACAACGTCACACATAGGTGCGTGCAACTTGTGGCTTGGGTCCATTCATTGCTTGCACTCCTAACCGAAGGTACAGGAACTGTTTCAGACCCCTGTGTTAGTTACATACATCAGGGGCAAGTATTCCCGGAAGGAATCAACAGAATGTATTCTAGGTACTACCATTTTGCCAAGTTTGATTAAGTTCCAATGAATAGGCGGGTTGGAGAGCATATCGTTTAAGACCGAGTAAGTCATGCTTTATTACAATATTGGATCAAATTAAATTACAAAGTGAAACTTTGGTCATACGAAGTATTAAACAGAAATACTCTCTGTGAAAATATCAGCGGTCCACCCATGGTCGTGCAGTAGGCTACAGTAAGGGTAGGCCAGCCCAAAAAAAAATTTTGCTGCACGAATTTCAAAGTGGACGAAAATTCGCATCGTCATTATCGTGATTGCAATCCTGAATAATGTGGTGAGTTTTTTTTTTTTGGGCATTATGTATGGGCTGGCCCACCCTTACTGTAGCCTACTGCACGCCCATGGGTCCACCTATTACGTTTCATGAGATACAGTCCTCTAGCAAACAGATGGACGAACAGCAGAGACTTATTATTGAGTATGGTTGGTTACGTTTGGGTACGGACCTATAAAAACTGAATTGGAATGATGATGATGATTTTACAAAATCATATTTTTAGGGTTCCGTATCCAAAGGGTAAAACGGGACCCTATTACTAAGACTCCACTGTCCGTTCGTCTGTCTGTCTGTCCGTCTGTCACCGACTGTATCTCATGAACCGTGATAGTTAGACAGTTGAAAATTTCACAGATGATGTATTTCTGTTGCCGCTATAACAACAAATTAGTATTTTGTGTTTTATTCTGTTTTTTAGTAACAACAGAATAAAATACATATTTAAGGGGGCTCCCATACAACAAACATGTTTTTTTTACCGTTTAATGGTACGGAACCCGTCGTGCGCGAGTCCAACTCGCACTTGGCTGGTTTTTTGTTTTATTGTTATCTGATGAAACCCATCCCACCTTTGGACTTACACATATAAATTAAACCTAGTTTACACGGCATAATCTATTAGTATTCCCGCACATATATGTAAGTATATTATTTACAAGGTCTGCCAACGTAATATGACAAGTCAAAACTAAAAGCCAACATGAATAAATTCCAGGTTCATTGAACTCCAGAGAGTTATTTATTTATTAATAGAGACAATATTTATTTATTTATTAAAAATTTATGCACATACATTTATGTAAAATCACTGTACAAAGGCGGACTTAATGCCTTAGGCATTTTCTACCAGTCGACTTTAGGGTGGTGCAGAGACAACATGGCAGGTGCAACTTAAAGAAAAGAAATACGAGAGAAGAAAATAAATATAAAAATATTTTGACTGGCCTGTTGGTCGAGTGGTTAGTGACCCTGACTGCTAAACCGGAGATTGTGGGTTCGATTCCCACCCAGGACAAATGTTTGAGTGATGAGCATGATCATTTGTTCTGTGTCTGGGTGTAATTTGTCTATAATATGTATGTATTTAGAAATATATAAGTATGTTTATCAGTTGTCTGGTTGCCATTGCACAGGCTCTGCCTAGTTTGGGACCGGATGACCGTGTGTGAGTTGTCCCAAGATATATTATATTATAAATATTTATATATATTTATATAAATATATACACATAAACAAACTTATTAAGAAAAAACGAATCCAACGAATTAACTTTGTGATGATTCTACCAACTTCTTGCGAATGTGCTCACGTGCGTTCACCTTAAAGGACAACCGACTTATTTAACGTTCAGTTTATTTTTGTACTTTTGTTACTCGATGGAATCTTTTTCAACAGAACTTAATAAGTACTTGTTTCAAATGTTAAGCTTACTGTCAGTATTGGTAACGTCAATACCAATCACAGTCCCTCTACGGTGTTTGTGGAAATTGTTCGAAAGAGTCACCGCGGCCTTGTAACGCAAAGGGCATTTGGAGGAACACGGATGAGTTTTAGTCAGTAAAAGACTGACACTCCCTTTCGCTTTATTTGATGATTTCCGTTCCTTAATCTTTTGACCACCACGGTCGGCTATAGCCGACAAATGAAAAAGTGCCCAAAAAAAATCTTTACGGTCATTATAAATGATATTCAAATCAAACGATTTTGTCAAAATTGGTTCAGTAGTTTGGTTTTTAAATCAAAATTGCTGGAGGAAATACAAAATATTTCATCCAAGAAAACGAAATTGTGTGTTTTGCTTTCCTGTGACTTTCCAGTGGTATTGTTAGGTGTGGGTGTGGGTGTGTACTGTGTACAACTAAAAAGTGTAAAACAAAAACATTTTTTACCAAAAAATACAATCGACTTCCAAACAAAACAAAAACACTACAAAGTATAAAATAACTCTAATTTCGGAAGTCGGTGTTCAAATACAAAGAAACAATCAAAAACACCTACGTTGACAATTCAAAAGTGTCTGTAAATGGTTTAACTGAAATAAATAATTTGAGTTTGAGTTTGAGGGGTTTTTGCCATAATTCTAGATAGCAAAAAATGTTCCGAAATCTTCAAACGAAAACACGATTTCCGTACACAAAAACTTTCAACACCAAACCTGCACAATAACTCGTACTATTTTACCTGAAATAGAAAACAGAATAAAAAATTCCAAGATAAGCTGAATTCTATATAACGAAGCTATTATTATGGCACAATAGCACCTGTCACATACAGACATAAAGATCCCGGGAGACCTCTTATTTACCGAGAAATAGAGAAGGAACAAAATAGGACAACAGCGTATTATTTAAGTTTGGGCTCCTTTGAGAACTGAATTAGGTATATACCTGTGTTTGAAAACCTAATTGGCGGACCGAGTACTCAGTAGTTAGATTTCTATAACACAAAAGATGCGACGTATTTGGATGGTCGCTAGGGATTTGTATCTTCGGTTTAAGATTGAGATATCGCTTTGATTTCAATGATAGTGTATAAAACTTAAAATATACGTAACGACGTATATTTTGTCGAGTCTGTTTGGTCTGTGGATGGGTGACCATCTTAACATACCGAGACTCCTCCGTGCCTCGGAAAGCCCATTAAGCTGTTGGTCCCGGCTTTCATTTGTAGATCTTTGGCTGTCGTTACGGATAGTCAGAAGCCAGATAATCTGACACCAGTCTTGCCAAGGAGTATCGTGTTACCCAGTTAATGGGTTGCGGAGGTCTAGTAGGCAGCCGCTCTACGTAAAATACTGGTATTCAGCTGAATCCGGTTTGACTGGAAGCCGACCCCAATATAATTGGAAAAAGGCTAGGCAGATGATGATACGCACAGAAATGTTCTGAACAGCTGGTTTCGTGGTTGGTCCAAAAGAAAAGTTGTTCATAATGATGAGTACAATGACCCCTTAAGAAGTATTGTGTTTATTCTGTTACACGTTGTAATATAAGTATATAGATATAGTATAGATTATAATATAGATACGACTTCATTGTTTAATTTAGCTTATTTTGGTAGCCCGCCTGTATTGCTCAAAAAGGTGTGCCAAAATTACCTAGACCTTAATTTAGTTCGTTATGTTTAATTCCCATTGACGGTGAAATTATTGACATCACTTGGGATCAAGTCCGGACACAGACCGACAACTGAGAAATTTCCTATTTGATGAACTAATCAATTCAAGATTTTCTGGGTAAATCATTTAGAAATTAACAGAATTATTGAAGTTAACCACAGTGCACACTTATGACAGAATTTCCAGATACAGAACTAATAATTAAGTTAATATAACCTACGAGTTTTTACATGTCTGTTTAAGAATTGATAAGTATGCTAGCGTTTATGTTTTACTTTTAAATTTACAAAGTTGCAAAGGCATCCTTTAATTGAAAGACGATTTAATTCAAACTCGTAACTTTATGAGAACATTTTTTGTTGGAGGTTCTTCTATACTAATATCTATACTCTATACTAATATTATAAAGAGGAAAGATATGTATTTTTGTATGTAACGAATAAACTTAAAAACTATTGGACCGATTTGAAAAATTATTTCAGCAATGGATATTGAGATTGAGATTGTAAAAATCTTGATTAGATTATAATTTCTTGATATATTTTGAAAAAATCGTTTTGTATACAATAAATCCCATCCAAATTCATTACTTTCCAATATATCCGTGTGTTATTAAAAAAATATATTTTACAATTTCACGCGATATTTTACAATCTTACGGAGTTTTCAATTTTCCGATGACAGCTACATTATCAGCGAGTAACATAGGCTATATTTTATACCCGTACTCCCACGGGAACAGGAACTACGCGGGTGAAACAGCGTGACGTCCGCTAGTAAAAAAATAATTAATAAGAAACGAAACCAATGACTCCACCCTTAAAATGTAACCTAGACACAAAAGTATATTATATTTGTAATTTAAATCACAACAGTATCTCTCAAAGTCTCCTTTGAAGATATTCGCACCACCATGACATAGAGAATGCCAGTGGAACGACAGTACGTTCCAGTACATTGCAATCTGTTAATGGACACCAAGGATTTAAACGTGAGGGGATGCGGCAAAGATGCCCCAGGGAAATAGAAGATTAAAAAATATTGTGGGAAAATATTGGGATTTAAAACCGAATATTTTTGGCGAAATAAGTAAGAGCGTTGGCGTGTTGTGTGTTTTTAATGTTTATTTTGGCTTTAGACTGTTTTTGTGTAGGCGAAATAGATTTAATTGTAAGTCATGTTTCTGGTGAAACTTCTTATTGTATCTCTTTTACCTGTATTGATTTAATTTTCTGGTTTTAATTATATTATACTAGCTAGCTTTTGCCCGCGACTTCATGCGCGCATATCACGTTTTTTTTCGTTCCCGTATAGCCGACCTCATGAATGTGGCTATCATATACAAAGGTTTTTTCCAAATCTGAGTGGTAGTTCCAAAGATAAGAGCGTTCAAACAAACAAACAAACTCTTTAGCTTCATTATATTAGTGTAGATAACACTGTGGTGACACTTGTTGTGGTGCTTACTTCCAGTTTCTGAATGAAAATTACCGCAATAATACCTTCTCTGACAATTTTTCAGAAACACGTAAACTGCTGTGACTGTGTCAATTTTGTTACATAAACGGGGTATAATTCGCATTTTGAAGTAAAACTTCTTAATGCACGCTTGACTTAGGGAGTAAGCTGGTGAATGCGTGACGAGAGCGTTACGAAAAGTGTGATCGGGCGAGGCGAACGGAACGAAATGCCGTATGCTGTGTGTGTATGCGTGTGTGTATCGAGTCTACTACAAGCAAATGAGCACACGAGCAAGTGAGTGCGCAGATGGGTGCGCAACTCTCTCTCTCTTCCTCTGTCCTCGATCGATTGGTCGATCGATCGATCGACGAATGTATATACATGTACATATTATACATACATACATATAAATGGAGCTAAAGATATTTTACTTCAGTCGTGTGGTCTAAAGCACACTCGTTTTTTGTTTTAAACCAACTGACACTAACCCAAAGTTCAAGGTCATCTTGATTCAAGACATTTCTCTCTCGAGTGGCCTTTTAGGGAAGAGCCATACAGATTTGAGTGGACCCGTCCCACGGCGGGTAGGCATGAATTACTCATCGCGGGCTAACCCTATCTTACAGAGTTCAATTACACGACTTCGTGTCACATTTTCTATGGACAGTCGAAGAATGAAAGCTAAGGTTAGTTTTGACTTGCACATTTTAATTTTTGCTTCTACGTCAGTGTGGAAACGGATTACGTGACCTACCTAAGTTGACAAAAAACGACTGTCATATACTCATAGGTACATTTATGTGTAACTTGACAAAACGTAACGAGCAGTTGATTTTTGAAGTGAAAACTTCTTTAAGCGCGTTGAGCACTGTTTGGGTGAACAAAATTCATGGAACTCGCGTCATCGTCACCGAGTGCTTTCCATAAGCTATATGTATATATGTGTACTTTTTGGGAGAACAAAAATCATGGAACTTTCGCTTAAGCTTTCACTTAGTTTTCACTTCTATCAGCAGTCCCCAAAGACTGCCCCGCATGTTTTTTTTTGTCGCGATTTCATGACGGGTCCCATATAAAAAGTTGCTCATAGTGAATGGTGAGTACAATTACCCCTTTATTATATTCTATCTATCTATATTCATACCTATTTTTAGCTCCAAAACTAAACATAAACAAACAAAAATAAAACTATTTAAAAATATGTCCTCCCGTCTGTTTAACTCACTACTTTATCACTGTAAGTGGAGTACCGAACGGTCCCCGAGTAGTGTCTCAACTATTTATAGCGCCGATTTAGAAGATCGTAACACTGACAAGACGCCGGTGAATTACGGCACAACACTATGCTAAAGCAACCTCGTGTTTTGTTAGGTTGACTTCATAGCGTGGTACATATATTAACTGTTAGAACTTCAGGAAGTGATGGCGCCAAATTTTTAGCTAAGGAAAGTTGCCTTAAGGGAATGTATTCAATGGTAATGTGGAGTTTGCAACTGGACCTTGAGGGTCGAGAAGTTGCAGCAGCGTCACAACACCAGCTTCAAGTCGTTTTCGGTACAGGTTCTGACACAACATCTCGACACGTTCCTAAAGGAAGAGTTCTGGCCGAAGGGTGTAGTCTACCGACGTTTTCGCGGCAGGCTACGCGACACCGCACAGCGTAACTCGACGTCGTCACTTCGTGTGTCTTAGTTTAAGTTCTATTTTACGCAAGATTAATATGTATTAGCTTATTTATTTTTTGTATGTTTTATTTGTGAATTTTATTTATTTATTAAAACTTTATGTACTAGTAAAAACACTGTACAAAGGCGGACTTAATGCCTTAGGCATTTTCTACCAGTCGACCTTAGGGTGGTGCAGAGACAACATGGCAGGTGCAACTTAAAGAAAAACTAAATATAGAAAGAAAAAAAAATAAATGAAAAACATTTATAAATACATAGATACATACATACACATAAACAAAGTTATTAAGAAAAAACCAATCCAACGAATTATATATTTTATTTTATTTTTATCTATGGGCCTTAGTTGCCTGATAATAAAGAATTATTATTATTATTAGTCAAAGACCTTGTTAATACAAGTTCCGTGTACTCAAGCAAATTTTCGTTATTTCAAGCATTTTTGCCATATCGATTGTTTAAATCCAATTTACCTAAGAGCTCAAAATTTAGGACCCATTTGTATTCGTCTTATATTGAATCCGTGGTAGATTGGCTGGGTTTACCCCTGCAGTTAAGGTCACACTATTTTACTGATAATAGTCCATACTATTTGATATACGCTCGACTTTAATTAAGACAATCTTAATTAAAGTCGAGCGTGCTCAAAGAGCACTCCTTAAAGTAAGTCTGTTTTTACCATTCTTCCATCCCACAACTAGCCTTTATCAAACCTGTGAGGTATTGACGGTGAGGCAGCTCTTTATACTACAAACAGTCCTCAGAATGCATAGTTCCTTAAAGTATAACCCCTTAGAATTTCTACAGAAGCGCAGGAAATATACTGTTGGTGTGTCTAGAGCGTGCCGCACTAAATTTGCTCAGAGATTTTTCCCTTTTCTTGGTGCCCATCTTTACAACAAAATGAACCTAATCCTTAACACGTATCCCCTTACCAAACACATATGTAAAACGACCGTTACAAATTGGCTCATTGACCTAGACTATGCTAATACCGAAAAGTTACTACTTGTCCAGAAATAGCTAGGTTGTCACGATNAATTGATAAAGTACCTGGGAGTCGTGATTGATGAGAGACTTAGTTTTGCTCCTCACGTAGACCTTGTTTCTTCTAGGGTTCGTAAATTAATATATATATTTAAAAATCTCAGACATGCTGCCAGCCCGAAGGTTTTAAAGATGATTTATTCTGCTCTGTGCCAGTCACTGTTGGTGTATTGTATAACTAGTTGGGGTGGTGCGTGTAAGACAATCTTAATCAAAGTCGAGCGTGCTCAAAGAGTACTCCTTAAAGTAAGTCTGTTTTTACCATTCTTCCATCCCACAACTAGCCTTTATCAAACCTGTGAGGTATTGACGGTGAGGCAGCTCTTTATACTACAAACAGTCCTCAGAATGCATAGTTCCTTAAAGTATAACCCCTTAGAATTTCTACAGAAGCGCAGGAAATATACTGTTGGTGTGTCTAGAGCGTGCCGCACTAAATTTGCTCAGAGATTTTTCCCTTTTCTTGGTGCCCATCTTTACAACAAAATGAACCTAATCCTTAACACGTATCCCCTTACCAAACACATATGTAAAACGACCGTTACAAATTGGCTCATTGACCTAGACTATGCTAATACCGAAAAGTTACTACTTGTCCAAAAATAGCTAGGTTGTCACGATACACAAATACTCTACACTACACTACTCTACACTTCACAACACTCCTACATCTTATACAACACTACACTAATCATATCTTTCAAAATCGTCAAGCTGTAAAATAAACCCTAACTATCGCAATAATTTGATAATTTTATATTTCTTATTGTATTTTCTCTTTTTTTTTCCACATGACTTAATTGTGGTGTTACTTTTTCAGTACTGAAGTATATTAGTTACTCCTTATCTTAAGTAAGAGTCCTTGTTATATTCATTGGAAGAGCACTGATTTCCAAGATACAGGTTTTTACCTAGTTTGGAAATCAGGAGTTCATTTAGATTAGAAGCCTCTTATATGTTATGTTTTTAGTATTGAAACTGTAGTAGGCTAAGTTCTGTTTTTGTCCAATAAACGTTATTATTATTATTATTATATTATAAATGCGAAAGTGTGTTTGTCTGTCTGTTAACTCTTCACGCTTAAACCGCTGGACCGATTTAGATGAAATTTGGTATAGACATAGTTTGAGTCCCGGACAAACTTCCACCCCAAGTTTGTATGGGAGTCCGTCATTATTGAAGATAAACCCGTGAATCTTTGTATTTAGGCACTGGATATAAAATAAATAAACGTATGTTTAAGTGTTTTTGAAAAATAAAAGTGGCTGCCCAAAGTACCTAACTATTGCACGTGGACGAAGTCGCGGGCAAAAGCTAATATTGAATAAATGTCACCTTCAGGGACATTAGGCTGAACCTCCTCGGTTGAAAGTACCTACACATCAGCCTACCCGTTTACAGAATGCAGGTAGACAGTCCGTACAAGATATCTCTGCCTTTCTACACATTCTAGCGAAGCTGCATTCTCACAATAGTCTTACCACAAACAGTAACGAGGACTGTCGTGAAGTACAGCCCGAAGTAAAGTCCAGAAATAGTTGCAAGCTGTCGGGACAGCTAGCCGCGTGCAAACACTCGAGCCAGCGAGTACTAACTCCGTATAAACACATTACTTCAAGTTTGACACTTACAAATTAGGCAGAGCAGTTGCTAATGTTCTCTATTTGTCTTGTGGACGTGGTACATATATACCTAAGAATTTGGCCTGAGGTGTGACTATGTCGGAAACTAAAGTTCCGCTGTGTAAATAATCGTTAGTTGCACTTTGGCGATTATTGTACAAGTAGCAAGTTAACCTTGTGTGACGAGTGACCGAAAATCAATTAAATAATTTTGGAATAACATGATTGGCGTTCCTAAGTTATTCATAACGAAAATTTGCATATTTATAGTGATCATGTGCGACGTCGGTGAATTATTTAAGAATTTAATTCGATCAACTTTGTAATCGTTCTTAATCGACTTCAAAAAACGAGGAGATAGGTACTCGATTTGACAGAAAGTTTTTTTGTAAGTTTGTTTGTTCAGCGAAATCGGAAGTCGGTTTCAAAAAGCGAAAAAATAAAATCAGAAAGTGTGACGTCCGATATTAAATTCGTTTCGTAGGTTATTTTTAGTGTATTTTATTTGGAAGTTCATTTTTATTCGAAGGTTTGTGCATCGTGAATTCATAACTCAATATTTAATCCTCACTGAGGTACACAATTCAAAAGCTCAAATATCAAAAGCAAAAACAGGAAACATAATTCAATTTACAAACGTCGTTCACGGCAAACAAAATAATACACGTGCCTTTAAAACAAAAAACTCTCGACTCCCAGGGATCTGTCAAACAAGTTCATGCCCAAAAAACTCAAACACAGCCGTCCAACTTCAGCTCCTCCCGGGCAGCATTAAGACACGTCATAAAACGCTGCATTCATAATCCCAGCATTCCTAAGAGAGGAAAACGAAGTTGTTTACGAGTTAGAAAAGAAAAAGGTACCAACGCACTTAGAATTAACTGAATTATGAATGAGTTAGCCCTTGATTCCGTATTCTGTTACATCTTTAGGGACTGATATTGAATAATGTTCCGCCGCTTTACCTATCGAGTTTGAACAAAGGCTACGGGTGGATTCTCGGGAATAGGTGCTCTTAGAAATTGGAGAAATCTCAAGGACCGATCTCTACTCCCGAATCGAAGACCCTTAGGGTGCTTTTCCATAAGAGATGTACGAAGTAGCTTAGCTATGCGCTAGGAAATATTTCCAGAAATAAAAAAAGAAATAATAATATTTATTTAGCACTTACATACATGAAACACGCACGGTTCATAAAATTAAAAATAATTAAAAGAAATGTAGGTATGCTAAGAACTAAGTGTGTGTCTCACGGCTGCACTAAAAAGGTCCATTACAGCGATATGTCAGACAGACTGATGCTGTCTGACGCTGGTTTTGTAATGAAAGGACGGGTGGCAGTTCATTTGAATCAATCTAATATAAACATTTTTATACATTTATATATCATCTAAATAAAGTAAATAAATGGATAATCAGATATAATTGAAAAACAGCAGTTTATATTACGATAGTGCATTAAGGATGACGATGATCCAAACGAGATCACTTCTATTTCCTAGCCTGGTGAAAAAGGGCTAGCGGAGCAAGGTGGGATTTTTGCATATCTACAAAAAATCAATAGACAAATATACAAATCCTCGCTCCCAGCGAGAAATGCGAGTGAGGAATTTGTGCAAGAAAAGTGCACGCGCACAGCTGTTCAGCTGAAAAGAGTCTGCTACGTTTCCTTGCACACAGTTTCACAACTTTACTAAGCCTTTTCGCACCGTGCCCACACAGCTTTGGCGGAAACACCCACACATTTTGATAGTCCCGCTATACAACCTCGCACCGCCTAGTTACCTCGCACATCTCTGTTGGAACAGCACCCTTAACGTATCGGAGGAGAGATCGTTTTGTAAGCACTAGCTTTGATTTATGTCTAACTAGCTGTGCAGTCAAGTGCTTTAGTCCTGAGACTAGGATGCCCAAAGATAAAAAAACCGCGAGTCGGACTCGCGTGTAAATTGTTCCGAACGAATTTCATTTTTGTTATAACATATTATATTAACACTGTAGACTTCTTATAGGTTTTGCTGTAACCAATCTGCATTTTTTTCAAAATTTTAGGCTAAGTAGTTTTAGAGATAGTGGGGGAATGATAATTTTTATTCTAATATTAGACTAAAAATTAAAAAACTACTTAGCCTAAAATTTGAAATAACTTCATTTGATATGTAACACGCTACCGTTTGTTTTTTTTTTTGGATTTTTCGGTTTTTTCTCTAAAAAGTGATCCCATACTCAAAATGTATCCGTGTTTGGGTCCTATAGGTCCGTATGTTTACCAAATTTCAACAGAATCGGTTGAGTAGATTCGGAGAAAATTTGTTGTGTCAGACGGACAGGCAGACACCCGAGTGATCCTATAAGGTCCCTTTCTTACGTTATGATCGGAACCCTAACAAAGCTACCAATAAACTATAAAGAATACATAGATTTAAACACTTTTGGGGTTAAACTGATTTGATTTAGGCTCATTCAGGGGTATCATCGGCAGTTAAAGGGTATGGGAGGCGGTTGCGTCTTTTTGCGAGGACTTAATCTAGCAGAAGGAAGCGGCAGAGCAGGTCAGGAAGGCAGACTCTCTCGCTGACCCGATTCGTCGCAGGAGGGTAGGACGGCGCAGGCGGCGAAATGCCGACTTGATGCCGCCATAAGAAGGGCCAGCGGACGATAGATCAGGGACTCTATAGTCTACGCTGCACGGTTCCTGGAGTTGTGGTAATATCCCAGTACACCTGGATATCGCTGGAGGAGGCCCGGAGGTGGGCAAAGAAGAGAGAGCCCAGAAGTGGGCCACGCTGGATGGGTCGCGAATGTCATGCGTAGCAGTTCTCGCGGCCCACCCACCAAGGCGAAGGGCGAAGTTTTTAGTGGGTGCAAGTCCCACATAACCACATCGTCTCCCCGGACAGTGTGGCATGCGTGAGGTATTTTCTTCGCTCAAAAAAAAAGGCTCATTCCATAGAAATCTGTTCCAACCATATGGTAATGATGCAGAGTTTGTTCAAGTTCATGACCCAAATGTAATTTGCAGCAGTATGACATCCTGCTAGGGTTGCGGAATTTGTTCGAAAGAGTCACTGCGGCCCTGGAACACAAAGGGCTTTAGAAGGAACACGGATGGGTTTTAGTTAGTAAGAGTCTGACACGCCCTTTCGCTCCACCCAGAGCGGAAGAAGTCAATTGATGATTTCCCATCCTTAAAAAAAAAAAAGCAGTATGACATATTTAGGGTATGATGGGACTATCATACGCGTTCTTGTTGTAAAAGCCCCTAATTAAATACATTCTTTATAAAAAATATTAAGTTTGATATACATTTAAGTTACGGAAAAGATAGATGAAGAACGTTACGTAGAGTGACGCAATGGGCGGTCATATCGTTAAAAGTAATCTTTTGATGACAAGGAATTGTTCCTGGAAATGGATAGAAAGTAAGTTTATATCAAAATAACAGATAAGTGTGCCAAGGGTACGTGTGGGAAGTATTTTATCTTCTATTCGATATCATATAAACACTCAATTGCAAGAATCTGAGAGGAATCTTATTAGAAACCCCGCTGTTTAATCATCCTTGAATAAGATTTCTTTGCAATTTTTATTTCCATCATAAACGAGGAAATACTATAACATGTGGTCTTTTTTTTGGGTGGGAAATAATCAAATGACTTTTTCCGCTCTGGGTGGAGCGGAAGGGCGTGTCAGACTCTTACTGACTAAAACCCATCCGTGTTCCTTCTAAAGCCCTTTGCGTTCCAGGGCCGCGGTGATTATTTCGAACAAATTCCGCAACCCTGGCAATGGCATGTGGTATGCCATTAGATGAATACAAATACCTTCAATTACGAACTATAGATAAAAGCTACAATTTGCTGACATGTAAAATTCCTCATTGCACGAGATGCATTTAATTACGAAGCCGACTGCTGTTTAAGTTTGAAGAATTTACGATGATACTAAGGACAAAGCTTTTTGTCTATAATGCGTTGAAACTCATTGCTAAATAATAACAACAGCACGGGTTAAGTTAAACAATGCTTGGCGAGGTCGATTTGTGGATGGGTAACCATCTTAACATATCAAGATTCCTCCATTCCTCGGAAATCACGTTAAGCCGTTGGTCCCGGCTGTCATTTGTAGATCTTTGGCAGTCGTTACGGACTTTATGTATAAAAGTTTTTTATCCTCCAATTTGACCCACAAAAGTGACCCCATACTCAGAATTTATTTATTAATGGTCCGCGTCTTCAGCTCACAGAAGTTCGTATGTGTGCCGAATTTTAACTAAATCAAATTTTAAATATATTTTATGGACTTTCGGAACCCTAAAAATTATACATTTTTCGATTGTTTCTCTTGAAAATATTCATCAAATCGCATCGTTGTCTCAAATACAACATTTATTCACTCAGAAAAAGCTGAAGAAAATCTTCCCTCGTGGACAAAGCAAATGTAACTGTTCTAAAAAACCTATTGAACCCTATCATGAAACTAAACCAACTTAAATGTACAGTGAAACAATGGTACAGGAGAAACATTGAAAAGATTCAATTAGAAGCTGCCCGGGCCGAGTCTGTATTGGTCCAGACAAAGAGGGAAGTTAAACCAATCAAAGAACCTTGGACACGGTACTGTAGGTAATTATGTTTTTTTTTTTTTTTTTAGGATGGGAAATCATCAAATGACTTCTTCCGCACTGGGTGGAGTGGAAGGGCGTGTCAGACTCTTACTGACTAAAACCGATCCGTTTTCCTTCTAAAGCCCTTTGCGTTCCAGGGCCGCGGTGTCTCTTTCAAACAAATTCCGCAACCCTGGAGGTAATTATGATACAATTTGCCTTTTAGTTAATACTAGTTGCGCCCCGCGGTGTTACATGCGGTTCAAAATAGCTTATGTGTTAATCAGAGTGTCAGCTTCCTGCATGTCAAATTTTATCAAAATTGGTCCAGCCGTTTGCACGTGAAGAAGTAACAAACATACACACAGACGCAGTCACAAACTTTCGCTTTTATAATATTAGTGTGATGTGATTAGGGGAACAGGCATATTGTTTTTGTTTCGCCATAGTTTTAATATTGGATGGTCATTGGTCAGTTTTTTAATATTATATTGATAGGCCGAATTATAACAGCCGCCAGGGTCGATCTTCAATGTTAAGCAAAGCTTGCCAAGGTCGGCCTGTGGAGGGGTGTCCATCGGATCATTCCGAGACTCCTCTGTTCCTCGGAAAGCACGTCTTTCTTCTTTTGATTCTTCAAATCAATAATTTGTAACTATACTCAAAGTCCAGTTCATATTTTTATATTCCCGGGTTTTAATTGTCATGATTCCATTTATAATTCCGGGATTTTACAGGAGGTATTATCAACTCTATGTTACTTACTTCTACGAACATTAGGTAAATATAGTCTACCTATTTCGATCTCTGATCTTTACAGATGTCAGATTTTCTGGCTTTCCGTAACGACTGCCAAAGATCTACAAATGACAGCCGGGACCAACGGCTTAACGTGCTTTCCGAGGCACCGGGGAATCTCGAAGTGTTGTGGATCACCCATCCACAAACCGACCTCGGAAAGCGTTGCTTAACCTTAAGATCGACCCGTGTGGCTGTTATTATTTAGCCACGAGCCAGCGAGAACAACAAATAAATAAAATTTAAAATAGAATTTTGTTTTGGAAAGAATATACAAATAAAATATAAACTTGCGCTTTCGAAACCACAGGATATAAGAATTCTGTAACAAACGTTAAATCTTAATATATTTTACAAGATGCTGATAGACTGGAAGCTGATCCCTTAGAAAAGGTTAAGGAGATATATTGCTACAAAGAATGGAAGCAAGAAACAAGCAAATTCCCAGTAACACTCACAAATAGTTGATAGATAGTCCAAACACAACAGTTCATTGACCCACCTACTTCCACAACTAAGAAAAGATTCTGCGACGACGTCCATCTACAAACAATAAGCTCTTAATTACGTGACAAAGGTGACGTCACATCGCCTACGACTTCTCGACTGGTAGCAAGTTCAACAGAATAGATAGGTACAGAAGGCCAGTTTCAAAGAATAAGCGGCAATCTGGCATTAGACACCCTAAAAGTAAATTTTTCGATGTGTTTTTTCTCCGTAACAGTTGGAGTTGAAAATTTAAAAATACTCGTTGTTCAGAAAATACTGCTTACTGTGGTTTCTCTAAGTGTTGGTGTTGTCGTTGTTTTTGGTAGCGACTTCGATTGAATTTTTCGGATATGTTATTTATTTTAGCCAAATAAGTTTAAAATTATAAGTATTTTTTTTTGAGAATAATACTGTATTAAATATATGGTATTTTCTAAAAAAAAAAAAAAAGCTCTGCTTTTTTATACAAATACTATTTTAGTTGGTCACTTTTACGAGGCGCAAGGCCCGAAATTCCGGCTGGAATGTATGGATTTTTATGTTTCCTAGGACCAACAATGTTAATCGCGAGTGTCCGAGACGCGTGCGTTTTCGCTTTTTTCATGGAGTCAACCTTCTGTCTCAATTTATTCTGTGACAAATACCTCACGACTAAAGGCTAACTATTAAGTTAAGTGCTTTCTTATGTCTCTCCAGTAAATCAGGAAAGAATTCACTATTTTTGGAACAATGTTTTATTAGAGTTTTGATAAAAAGGACACCAGAAGTTGGTTTTGTCTCGGAAATAAGTAACGTGATGAAGTTGGTTGTTGGTTTATTGATTTTTTGAATATAAATAGTAAAAATAAATATTTTGAATGCTGTGCGGGTCACAAGATTAAATGATAAGACAGTTATGTCCATGGAAAGAAGACGACAAGCATGACGCATACAAAAAATAATAATTAAAAAGTTACAAAAGTTATGCAAGTTGGGAAGATATGCGTCACATTCGCGCAAAAGGCAATGCTGGGACTCGTGTGCGAGACAGAGCCACAGCGCTAGTTTTCAGCGACAACCGGCGTTGACAGAATGACGTCGATCGGGCAGCATACAAAGTAATTAAAACGAAATAAATAAACAAAAACAAATATAATATGTGTGAAAAGATTATAAATACAACTTTAAAAAATGGCAACAGAGTGTTGCGCAGACGATGGAATGAAGTCGACAAAAAAGTGGCCATGGTTTCTTTTCAATTACCTAAAAAGTAATATTACATACTTAAAATCACACCTGTACTCCCCGACTGTGAGGGCAACTGGGCAGGGAGGAAAACCAAATGCTATTTATTCTCCAAAAATATGTCTACTTCAGCATCAATATTTAAATCAATTAATTTAATTTCAATTCTAATTGAACGAAAATTTACAGTTAAAAAATATAAAATAATAAAGTGACTCCATTCGCAATGGTAACTATTTAGCTATTTTAAGTTTATATTTTCTTTTGTACCCATTCTGGCTAAAATATTTTTTATTGCCCTTCCTTGACTGGTAAAAAATACCTAAGGTATTAAATCCTTCTGGACCTTAGTGTTGCATGAAATTTTAATAAATATATGTACAGATATGTAAAGACGATGAATGAATCGAACGATCTCAAACATAATACAAACTTACCTCAACTCAAAGCATTCATTTCATGTCACGGTCGGTCAAAAAATAAAGCTATTCGCACGTTTCACAAAGGAACGTACATACATGAAATGACACACGGTACCACAACAAAATCTGCCCCATCTACCTTCTATACCTATAGAATAGGAGCTAATAACAATTATAGGGTACTATGGTAGCAGGTATCACAGAGATGTGGCCACTAATAGAGCGTAAGACTTCAGGGCATCTTGTAATCTCATGTTTGTAGTGCGGCCGATAACCGCAGGTATGGTAGAGAAAGGTAGAAGGCTTGCTCGACAACTATGCCAAAGAAAAGGATACACGTGTCGTCTTTCATAACAAAATTCATTCATTCATTCACTGATTGCCAGGCAGTGAACCAATTTTGCACAGCAAGGAACAATTATGATTTTTTTAAGCCAGAAATACAAGGATTTTTGAAAATTCATCCCCCAACCTCTTAACGGTTAAATAGATGATGTATGTACGAGTATGTTCAGGAAGTTCCTTCTTTTTAGGTTTCCGTACTTAAAGGGTAAAACCGGGACCCTATTGCTAAGACTCCACTGTCCGTCTGTCTGTCACCAGGCTGTATCTCATGAAACGTGACAGCTAGACAGTTGAAATTTTCACAGATAATGTATTTCTGTTGCCGCTATAACAACATAATAAAATTACCATACAAAAACCATGTTTTTTTCGGCTAATGGTACGGTGGTGTGCAAGTCCAACTTGCAATTGGCCAGTATTTTTTTCCGATGGGAAAGTCCCCGAACACACACCGTGTAGTTAAGATAATAATAACTAATATGTAA
The DNA here is from genome assembly GCA_002192655.3 of Mamestra configurata. Classification (NCBI taxonomy): domain Eukaryota; kingdom Metazoa; phylum Arthropoda; class Insecta; order Lepidoptera; family Noctuidae; genus Mamestra; species Mamestra configurata. The sequence continues at coordinate 291,175 of NDFZ01005440.1, read as the reverse complement.
AAACTATAGGATCACTTCTTAAGAAAAAAAAAAATATGAGAGCACCCTTGGTATAAAGATCCGTTCCCAATAGTGGGCTACACTAAGCCAGGTTATTGTTAATATCTAATACGAAACAATGTCAAGAACAAATAATAAAATTGATCGTAGACTTCAAAATAAAAGTTAAGTACTTTGATTTTGAAATTTGCGAAACGTGCTTGACAACACGACCGCTTCTTAGAGTGCGTTTCCATCAGAGATGAGCGGGGATGCGTAGCGAGGGATGTGTTTGTTAAGAACTAATAGAATCGCTTCATTTAACTAGCCTCGCTTTTCGCAGCTCCGGTGAAAACGGCTTAGCGGCGCGAGGTTTGTGTACGTACAAAACAAGTGAAGTATGGGTGCGAGGGATGTGTCCAAGGGATATGTGCAAGAGATGTGTGCTAGGGAGAAACTGCTAGCATCGCATCTGAAAACATTCCACTACACAGCTTTTTACACAGTTTCACAGCGTTGCTACGCATCCTCGTGCCGCTCACCTAAACTACACATCTCTAGTCGAAACGCTCACATCGTTTCACAGCTTTGTTACGCATCCTAGCGCCGCTCATTTTCCTCGCACATCTCTGGTGACACACACCCTTAAGGCCAAATGTCATAGTTAAAAAATGTTCAAATTTATGTCGCAATATCATCTCAGCTTATCCACTATTAATGCCAGAAAATCGGAAAACGTAGAGAAGTTACTATTACCTACTATTACTATTACAGCTACTATTTTCAAGTAAACCTTCTGCCATCATTAATTCAGTTTGAAACCAGTGGCCAATCCGGACATCACTGTGTACCCAACGTGACGCCCTCAAAATAAATTGAGTGGGCAGTTGGTCACGCGTGAACCGAAGCCTATGGACTTTTGCTCAGCAGTGGACACAAGCGACTCAAACGAGTACAGGTGAGTGTGTTCAACATGGTCGATGAAAATACTGGGAATTCAGAAGGTGTAGCTGTGTCATGGCACCTTGTTACTCGCTTTCTATTGGGTATAGGGGAGACTTTGTACCCAATAGGTCCGTGTTTGGGTCACAGAAGTTTATATGTGTACGAAATTTCAACAGAATCGGTTCAGAGGATTCGGAGAAAATTAGTTGTGACAGACGGACAGACAGACAACCGAGTGATCCTTAAGGGTTCCGCTTTTCTATACAGAGTTGTTCCGTATGGTGTCGGACGTAAAAGAATAGCAACATCCCACCACTTCCCGTGGGTGCCGTAAGAGGTGAGCGTGAGGCTGTCAAGCGTGGCGATTATGGCAAACCCCCCTTCTCCTTAGGGGAGGGCTTTGTCAGGCAGTGGACATCTTTCGGCTGTTATGATGATACAGAGGTTCGGAACCCTAAAAACATGACCCGTTTATAGTCTGAAAACCTTTTTTCCCTCTCACTCACAAAAATAAAGTCCTCCAAAATACGTAAACTATAGAGTAGTTCTATATCTTTCAGTATTCATAACCATCGGAAGTAAATTCACAGCCCATAGTTTCGCACAATCCTCTCATAATAGATATGATTTATAATGGCAGGGGACGTTTTTACGAGCCCCGGTAGACTAGAGCAGGTAACTTTCAGTAACACCCTGGAATGACTATGTTTCTAGTTTAACTTTTAGATGGCGTTTTGTGTTAGATGTTTTAGCGGGATTTGTATATTTATATGGTTCACCAACAATTGTTTACACTTACAAATGAAACAGGAGCAACAAATCAGAATTAAGTGTAACAATCACTTATAGGTAAACTATGCATGCACACAAAACGCTGTCGTAACTTACAAAAAATAATATAAATAAAACGACTAAATCATCAAAGTTGCACTGAGTTAAACCTTATTAAGAAATTAATAAAACTTAATTAAACACACAACATATTCATTAATACTGCGATTTTAGTTGTGTGACTCGCAAAACATTTGACGGATACTAGAAAAAAAAAAAAATGTGACTCACCCGCCATAGTTATCCTAAGTTACTTTTACAAAATACTTTTCCCAACCACTGCAAATCCTAAAAGGCAGAAACAAAAGTTGTGTATCGTTTTAATGATATTGGATTTTATTTTTGACGGTGAAGGAATATCTACATTCACAAAAAACTGTATTGTAGAAAAAATTGAAAGACACACAATTCATACTAACCTCCACGTTTCAAATTGAATTAATAAAAGTAAGAGAAGAAATCGATCGAAAGGACTCTTCACTACCCTATAGCAAAAGAATAGAAAACCATCCAAACCAATTGGCAAGAAGCTTAATGGAGGAACAACCAAATCACACATTTAAAAGACTTAAAATTATATTTGAGTCATCTAGTTAAGCTATACTAGATGGACATACCACTGGATACTGTGCCATGCACGCCATATTTCTAAATATGCAAAATCCAGCTTATTGTCGACAAGACAGCTTGCAGGAAGAAAAAGAGATTAAAAAAAAAAAAACTTTTTAAAATCATTTCAGAAATAGATCTCAAAAACCAAACATATTTCTCCTCCGACATTACTAAGCAAAACCAAAGAGCTACAAACTACAATAACGATATAGAAGATAAAACTTATCCCCGATAAGCTGAAACTGACCTATTTACACCAGAGCCATAGACAATGGGCCCAGGTATCGGTTCAATTACCTCATACCCCCAGAGACAAAACTTTAGATGTAAACTTAATCATAAGCTATCAACGAGTGAAATCTCTATGGCATAAAGATTGCTGAGAAATATAGGCTTTAATTTATAGGAAATAATGACTATAATCGTGGTAATAGAGTATGGTATTTAAGATGTTTTGTCTATGTACGCAAATCAACAAAGAGTTTTGTGATACCAAGTGTTGTTAGATGGAGATGACTAGATAATTGAAAAAGAGAAGAAAGAGGCAAACATTACTGTTTAAAAAAATCTTTACAAAAAAAATTAATGGTGACTTTAAAAAAAAAAATTTGGAAGTCGGTGTTAAAATACGAAGAAACAACCAAAACACCGACTTCCAAAATTAAATTTATTTTATACTTTTTTTTTTTTTTTGGAAGTCGGTTGTATTTTATTATTATTTTTAGTGGTACCCCACACCTAACAAGACCACTGGAAAGTCACAGAAAAGCAAAACACGCAATTTCGTCTTCTTACTTCGATGATATATTTTCTATTTCCTCCAGCTATTTGATTTAAAAACCAAACTACTGAACCGATTTCTATAGGACAAATCGGAACGTATATCCTTTTACATGAAAAAATTATTTGTAAAATCGGTTCATAAATGACGGAGATATGAGGTAACAAATATAAAAAGCAACCGAATCCTCCTTATTTTTATGAAGTCGGTTAAAAATAATAATCAATCTATTTAGCCATGTCCCAACTATATTGGGGTCGGCTTTCAGTCTAAACGAATGCAGTTCAAGTATTTTATATGGAGCGAGTTATCTGACTTTTACAACCCGGTTACTGGGTAATACGATACCTAATTTCATACAGCATTAATGTCGCTAAACATGCCTCAAAAGTGCAATCAGTAAATATGTACAATAAATTGCCTGTACAATTTAAAAACGCTATGAATCCAAATAAATTCAAGAGAAAATTAAAGTCTTTGTTACTGATGAAATGTTAATACAGCATAGAAGTCTTTCTTAAAGATAATAGTAGTTCGAACTAATATGTGATTATATTTTAATGATTTTAAGTAATATATCCAACATTCTATCATGATCTTAATGAATTTTATTGACACACGTTTCTTGATTTGAATTTATATAGAATATCTATCTTAAATTTTCTTTTCTTACACATATATAAACAAATAAACTAAACTTACAACAAACTATTCATATTGATTTTGAATTAATATTAAGTTAAATTATTAGGTATAATTAATATTGCTAATAATAATGTTGAAACCAATGTGGAATGTATTGTTTTTTTTTCCGGGCTATATGATGATTATTAAATTTTTGTGTTATTGTTGAAACCACTTTTGGACACAAATGTAAATTTATTGAAGAATAAATAAATAAAACACACCCCTTGGCAAGACTGGTGTCAGAATAATTGGCTTCTGTACGGGTAGTCAGAAGCCACGAAACCAGACACCTTTCTTGCCAGGGAGTATCGTATCGTATCCTAGGGGTATCTTGGCCAAACTGGCCGTCATTATTTAGCCATGAGGCAAAGGACTAAATTTGTCTACTCCTACTTTAAATAATGTGTTTCATATGTGTTTAGAGTGTTTGTACCTATTTTTGTAGTGCTTTCAGACCAGCCGGTCGATTCTGTAAACATGTCGAAGTGAAGGCTTGGGTGGAGTGATCACGAGGTGAGCTGTCAATCCATATAATCAAGATGTCATGTTATCACGCAGTGAGCTGTCATTCCATCTTGAATAAATGGATTGAAAGCTCACCTCGTGATCACTTCACACAAGCCTTAGTTCGACATGTTTACAGAATCGACTGGCAGATCTATTTTGGAACCTGATTTAAACCAGAAGTCAAACAAGTGAGCTATTATTAAAATGAATGAGAAAACCTTGATATAGTTGGGTCCTAAAAAGGTTCTAATCTAGGTATATAGAAAATTTTCTGGTGGTTTTAAAAGCGTCGGTGTTATACCTAAAAATAGCAATTAATCATAAATTCTGTTAGATTTCAAATACATTTCGCAAATTGTAGTTATAGCTTTTTGGTGCTGAACTAAATAAACAATTTCCTCACAGTAGTTTTTTTGTTTTTTGGCAGTATATATATAAGTACAGGATGGTATTTGGATTTTCACCCGATAAATATGCGTGCTCTAAAAGGCACGCTATATAGATTCCTTATGTAATTTAATAACAGACTAATCACCGGTAGCTACTTTTTTATTTAAAAAAATAGAGGCAAACCCACCCATTTATTTCAATTACGCCACTTACGTTTGATCTCCTGCTGCTTAAAAATAATATGTTTCACTGTAGAGTGTTTGTACCTATTTTTGTAGTGCTATTTTGGAACCTGATTTAAACCAAAAGCCTAACAAGTGAGCTATTATTAGAATGAATGAGAAAACCTTGCTATTGTTGGGTCCTAAAAAAGGTTCTAATCTATGTATATAGAAATTTTTCTGATGATTTTCAAAGCGTCGGTGTTATACCTAAAAATAGCAATTGATCATATTCTGTTCGATTTCAAATATTTTTTCAAGTTGTAGTTGGAGCTGAACAAAATAAATACAATTTTCTCATATAGTAGTATTTTTGTTGTTTGGTAGTATACATATATACATAAGTACAGGGTGATATTTGTATTTTCACCTTATAAATATGCGTGCTCTAAAAAACACGCTATATCAATTTCTAATGTAATTTAATAACAGACTAGTCACCAGTGTCAAATCTTTTTTTTTTTTTTAAATAGAGTGGCAAAGCCACCCCAACCATTTATTTCAATTACGCCACTTACAGGTACATTTGACAGGCTTCAAACTAAATGAAGACTTCTATTTTATCTTTAATGGTTTCCAAACATTTGGTCCTTATTCGGATTCATTTAACTTTCATCTATAACGCGAATTCTAAAATTAGATTCGTAGATCTTACACTTACTTGGTATTCAATATTTATTTCTTCACGTTTGTATATTAATGTTTTTAATGTGTTTATTTTTCATAACGTCACTGCCTACATAACGGTGGTTCAAACTACTGTGGGTGGATTACCTACTCAAAAATTATAAAATTAGGAGTTTAAAGGCAAATAAAAAGGCAATGACATAATATTAGTTGATATATATATTTGTATTTATGTAGGTAGGGCTGGCTTTTACCTTGGTCAAAGAATAAGCATTGCCATACAACGTGGCAATGTCACCAGTCTTTTGGGTACACTTCCAGTCGACAGCGATGCGGATGAATTTTTTGACGCCTTATTTTAGGGTTAATTTAGTTAGGAGTTTTTATGTTTATTTCTAGTGTATATAGTTAGTTAAGTATTTATGGAATAAAGAACAATGTAGGTAGGTATATTTATGTATCTATATTATTTGTACACGGGTTCCTACCCTCAATGCAGATCCCTCTCTATTACTCAAAGGTTGGCTGGGAGAAAACTCAACTTTGAGTTAAGCTCGCCTTTGTACATAATTTCTATAATTTTTATTTTTTGATTAATTTAATTTCTTTTCTAATGTAGCTCATTCAGTGTGTCTGTAATAATTGTTAGTTTCTAATAATTGTTTCTTTTGATTTAATATTATTATTTATTCTTGATTAATAATTGTATTATGATTTAATAACATATATAATTTCTGTTAATTCTATTTTTATTTTTTCCTAGATTTGTCAGGTTTTGTTAACAGTGGTATATATTATGTTTTTTTTTTTTAAATAATATTTCAATTTTCTTTTGGACAGACCAATAAATTGTTTGTGTGGTTTTTTAAACAGTTAGGTCAAGTTTATTATAATGATAAATAAATAAAATAATAAAACATGAACTTTAATATGACTGTTTTATAATATAAGTTGTTTTGTTGTACAATAAATTACTGTGACCCAGGCCTCCACAACAACTTTTTAGTGTAGCCCTTTATATACTGTCTTTTTTTTTTTTTTTTTTAAGGATGGGAAATCATCAAATGACTTCTTCCGCTCTGGGTTGAGCGGAGGGGCGTGTCAGACTTTTACTGACTAAAACCCATCCGTGTTCCTTCTACAGCCCTTTGCGTTCCAGGGCCGCGGTGACTCTTTCGAACAAATTCCGCAACCCTGGCAGGCTCAGGCCCTAGCGGGCCCCGTCTTCTATGCTGACATCTCTTTGAGGCGCGCGTGAAACACAACGCGCCATCGACCCGGGCCTGGTGGTGATCGGACAGCGAGCCACCCATTGCTCGCCGTCCGCAGTACTCTCTGTATATGTATAATGTTTCTTTTTTTTTTTGGGTACATCTACAAATAAAAAAATCAGCCTAGAATATTACCCCTCCCGAGAAAAATATCGCTTTTCTGTGAGAGGGAGTGAACAAGAACCACGAGATACATTTCTTCGAATTTCTAGTTCTAGAACAAGCCAGATTTCTGACATATTTCGAATGAATATTTTGAACAAAAACTGCTAGCCTGGGTTCAAACACTACTAAGAACTTTTAATATTTCAGGAGATTAGCATCCTTTCAAACTATTTAATATCTGTCTGTTCTATGCAGACATCAAATTCCATTATCTAGAACTCATGAATGAAAATGCTTTGTCCCAAGCACGGATGGGCTCCAACCGTCCCCTTATAATGGTAATAGGATTATTTCATGCAACGTCCATGCACTTTGCAAATAGGCGTGCTATATTACAAGACCTTAGATGCCTGCTAATGTGTTAAAATGATGGACTCAATGTGGTCTTATTTTGTACAAGGATTCCAGTATTATGTTTTTGACAGTCAAAAAACTAAAGTTTCCTTCCAGCTTGTCGCCTCGAGTTACAATGTTCTACACCTTTTTTTTTAAGGATGGGTAATCATCAAATGACTTCTACCGCTCTGGGTGGAGCGGAACGTCGTGTCAGACTCTTACTGACTAAAAACCATCCGTGTTCCTTCTAAAGCCCTTTGCGTTCCAGGACCGCGGTGACTCTATCGAACAAATTCCGCAACCCTGACAGTTGTTCTACATCTACATCTGACTACGAATAATATGAACACAAGATGCCAGTATTATAAAGTGCCTACATTTATGATACACATCACAGTATTGTCTAGTTTTCACATGTCAAGGAAACTTTAAGAGGTTTTTTTTGTCTAGTTTGCTGATCCGAGTAACAATATTCTACACCTGACTAATGAATACGAACAATGAGGAGTCATCGTATCTCATAAGGTAGAAAACAGGGGTACACTAAGTTGGCGACTTATAGAACACAACTAGCGGAAGTCACGCGGTTTCATCCGTATAGTTCCCGTTCCCGTTGGAGTACGGGGATAAAATATAGCCTATGTTACTCGCTGATAATGTCTATCCATTGCTGAAAGAATTATTCAAATCGGTCCAGTAGTTTTTAAGTTTATTCGTTACGTACAAAAATACAAATCTTTCCTCTTTATAATATTAGTATAGATTAAAGAAGAAGGCATATTTCCCTGAACCCAAATCAATGAGGTGAGGGAAAGGTGATGATCTATCACCGACCTTTATTGAAAATCTATACAGCAAAAAATTAAAAATATAGAAATCTCGAAACGCAGCAAAATGACGTCAAAATGGCGGCACTTCCCCCTCCACTGCGCGTTGCGTGACCGTCCTCACTTAGAGTACCAAATTCTTTGATCATGTAGCTATCCGGTGGTGTAATTAAATGGATGGAGACGATTTATGAATGACAGTTCACTTCATGCTCACTCGACCACACAAGTTTACACAGTGAGACGTTGCCAGAATAGACCGGCAGTTCGCTGCAATGAGTCTGTCTGTTGTCTTCTAATGGTGTATCTCAAAAATTGCGCATTTTGTTTTATCAGCGCAAGTTTTCCTACTTGTCCTTGCTTTAATTCTCATTAGATGTTGCCTTTCTGGTATTAGATACATTTAAGCGTTTATGCAAAACAAAATAGTAAGTATTTTGAATTGCCATTTTTTCCTCTTAGAAAACTTCATATATGTAGCTGTAATATCAACCTGTATCCCCCGATTTTGTTATCATTCATTTTTTGTTTTGCCTCCCACTATGGAAGCAATATAATTTTAAACACATATTCACGTCAAAACCTGTTTGTATTGTCAAAATCACGACTTTTTACTAAATATCTACATGTCACCGGAAAATTGCAGACTCCGTAAGATTGTAATAATTTTTTAATAATAATAATAATATATCCTGGGACAACTCACACACGGTCATCCGATCCCAAACTAGGCAGAGCCTGTACTATGGCAACCAGACAACTGATAAACATACTTATATATTTCTAAATACATACATATTATAGACAAATGGATTATAATTACTCGATATATCATGAAAAAATCGTTTTGTATACTACAAATCCCAACTTAATTCAATAGTTTCCAATATATTCGTGTCTTATTTAGAAAAAAATGTTTACAATTTCACGCGATATTTTACAATCTTGCGGCGTTTGCCATTTTCCGGTGACATGTATGTACATGCAAATTTGCACACGTTTGTTACCGGTAATCCACGTAATGGCTAGACCAATTACGTCCAGAGTTCACTGGCAGAGAACTAATGTTATAAGGAGTAACATAAGAGATTTATTTCAGAAAACGGGTACAAGGGTTCCGCAAAAAAAAATGTATGTGTTAGACGAGAACAAAGTTGCGGGTTACATCTAGTAATAGAATAGCATATCTGACACAGAAATTTAGTTATTATTTGTATTGTTCCAACAACCCAGTTTCAGACAGAAGTCACAAAGTATTTGTTTTAAACTGAAGTTTTGATTTTCATGTATAAAATACATACACCATCTCACTCACGCTATCTTTAGCTTTCAACTCAATATCTGATCAAACAAAACTTAATCAATTTGGATTTTTAAATTTTTAATATATTTTTGGGGGACAATAAAGTTATTCTATCGATCTATTTATATTCAATTCTCACACTTATAAAATGAAAAGCGCTTTGAAATGAGTATTTAATTTTTGTTAAGAGCCAATATTTCAAACAGGCAAACTTACCTGAGACAATGGCGGATTGACCGCTTTTGTACAGAAAATACGCCAATTACTCACATTTATTATTAAGTTAAAAATTATCAGAATTTTTAAAAATCAGCCCTTATAAGAATATATTGTAGAAACTTGTTTAAGAACTCTCAGATACAGAGTAAGTGACATAACATAACGCTTATCTTCCTGAAAGTTTAGGCGTAGGAGTACCTTTATTGAGGCAATATTCATTATATTTAGTCCGATATAAAATCCCATTAAAATAGATATCAGATAGAGATACTTTTAGAAATCATTCAACCACTAAAATAAGGACAATAGTAAAAAAATAAGATAAACGCATTAGAATTTACAAGAAAAAAATTGGTTGTCTGTAAAGTCGGTTTACGGACGATAGTTTAACGTGACAACGTCATAACAAAACATTGATGAAATGATTGTAACGTTACAATGAGCGTAACGTTACAATGAGTCATCCTTTTTCGTGCGTGCAGCCGGCGTTCATCGATTTATTAGACGTTGTCACGTCAAAAAAACAGCTAATGAAAATACACTTAAAATTTCGCTTAACCAATGCATGTCTTTGTTATCTCAATAATAATTCTGATACTAGAAATGTGTAGGCGCACGTGACCACGTCAAGTACCTACCCATACAGGATGTTTTTAATCGAGTGTGCCGGCAATTTATTATTTTAGGTCAAAATGAATTCATTTTAATCAATGTTTTTTTTGTTTTGCCATACTGAACGCTGTGTTATTTGTCCATCTATTTTAATGGAACCTTATACAACGTGTAACAGAAAAATACCTTTTAAGGCGGCATTGTACTCATCATTAAGAACAACTTTTACTTTGGGACAAACACTAAAATCGCGAAACAAAATATCGTCTTCCCCATACATTTCTGTGCGCATAACTCGACAAAATATACTGAACAGGCGATTTTTTTTCGCGATTTTGGGTTTGGTCCTATAGTAAAGGAGTTGTTCATAATAATGAGTATAATAACCTCTTAAGAGGTATTGCGTTTATTCTGTTACACGTTGAATATGGGGTGTGAGCCTATGTCGTCAACCTTGCAAATTCAAACTCCAGGTAACTGAAAAATTCCTGATACACAAAAGTGGCTGTGATAGACAGACAGACAGACAACCGAGTGATCCTTCAAGGGTTCCGTTCTATCCTACGGACCTTCGAAACCCTAAAAACCAATAACACTAAACCCGACCTGAAATGTTACCCGGTTGAGATTAAATTAATAATACACAATTTGTTTAAAACTATTCTCGCCCCTATTTCTTGGGGTATAACATGAGATACGAGGGTGTAACATACCATTGACTACCCCTGGGAAATAAAGGCGTTATGTTTTGGTACGTCAATTTAACTTTAACTATAGAAGATGTCATAACCCTGATAATAATTGCTATTTACTTTTGAGAGCTATCTCACTAAAATCCTTGACGCAAACTTTGTAAGGACGAAATGATAAGAAACTATAAACTTATATATTTTTCTTTCTTTCTCCACCTGGGTGAAGCACGGGACTTTATGTTCCCCCTTATGGTCCCGTGCTCCAGCTGATGATGAGTACAGTCAAGTAATTTATAAAAACACATAACATATACTCACTAAGATTTATTTTAACGCATTTTTTCCAGAAACTGGCCCAAAAAAATTTCACTTTCTGACTGTTTGTCCAATACTGTGTTTAATACCTTGAAAAATGAACGTATCAGATTCACCGATTCAATTAACTTACCTTATTCCAATTCCTAAATGTTCTATGTCTAGATTTAAAAATTGTTGAGGGAATATCAGCCTTGTGACACTTGAGAAACGACCGTTTCCCACTCACCTATTTTTCTTATTCCGTTTCGACCAAGTGATTATATGGCTGGATTTACGTAGGTACCTTAATGGTACCTATCTAGATTAAAAGAAATTAGCTCATGTAACCGAAGCATAGCCTGTTTTTTATATTGGTTTAGTTTTTGCCCGCGACTTTGTACACGCAAATTTCGTAGGAATTTCGAGAAATCCTCTCTTAGTGCTCCCCTCCTGAGTGTAGGGAAGTTACATGCCAAATTATAGCTTTCTACGACCAGCAGTTGTCTGTCAGTCACTCAGTCACTCAGAAACGGAAGAGTTTTATATAAATTGATTACTTATTTTCTACCAATAATAAAATTATCGCGTCTGACGAGTATCGTGACTGATGGTAAACGATGATGTGGTCGACGCTGGAGCATAGAAGTGACCTATTTACTCTTGTTTTAAATACCTCCTGGTTAATTATTAGATTATAATGGTTCATACAAGCGAAGATTAACTTGTTTCTAATATTATATCTTTTCTACTTGAGCTATAAATATCCCTAATATTGTTTAGAGAAAAGCCAGTATTGCCAAGAGGTACCGCGTTACTCGGTTACTGGGTTGTGGAGGCTCAGCCGAATCCAGTTAAATTGGAAGCCGACCCCAAATTAGATACCCGACAAAATCTAAAAACATTCGTCGTATATTATCGCAACAAACGTAATGGCAGTTTATATAAGGTCTAATACACTTGAATGTTTCTCGTTTATTTCCTTGTATTATCACAAGGAAAAAATATCTGCAATATCATAAATCTGTAGAGGTTTTCTTTGACTATAGGTGTACACGTTTCCTTATTGAGGCAGAAAATGTGTACCGAAATCTGGTGGAGAAATATTTAGGCGCCGAGATATCGTTCCTCTCCAGATTTATATCAAAATGTATCGATTGGAGAAATTGGATGACTGGAGTATTTAATTGAACATTCAATTAATTCAAGCGGCGCGAGTAATTTAATTAATAGTTAATCAATCGTGTGGGAGGACTGAAACGCTTTAATATTCAATCTTGTTAAGAAATTGCTCCAAAATCACGCTTTTCACACAAAAAGGCGGACTAAAAGAAACCCCGCCAACGCTACAAAGACACAATACACCACATTTTTAATAACAAATTTATACGTCTCGTCATAAAATCTCATCTCCAATACGTAGACCTAGCACATAGAAAGAATTTTCCTTATATCTTCTTCATAGTAAATATCTGTTATTTACCTCAAAAGATTTCATCCACACTCACACAACACTAGTTCACAATCACATCACTATCTGTGCGTTTATATTTATGCACTCATACACACAAATGTATTACAAGAAAACCCACACTTATTAGATGTAATAATGCGTAATTTTTATTCAACTGAAATTGTAATTCGGGCGGCGAAGGAGCGACGTAGCGTGTGCTACGAGCTACGCGCGGGCTACGACTGGCGTAGACCCCGCCCCGCGCGCCGCTACGTCCCGTAGGCGCTACGAGTCGCCGGGGATTATTTTGATATTATTTTTTTGTTTCGAATTGTTTTGCTGATAAAAATTCGGATCCATTTATTTGTTTTTCTGAATGTGATTTTGTATTTTAAATTGTTTTAAAATAGAGTTTTGTTAGATAAATAAAGTTCTCTCAAGCTCTCGATTTAGTCCATTTGAAATCATAAAGATTTAACGCCTATGATTCATTGATTCCGTCAATAATGCCAAGGATACTCAGTGCTTTGATGTAATTATACCTCCCATACTGGGTACCTTACGTTGTTAATACATATCACAGCCTCACTACTAAGAGATCATTAAGGTTATATTGTTTGTGAGTGACAGGTTATTGACCGGCTGTTTATGATTCATAAACTCATGGTTATATTGACTAAGAAAAAAAATCCTGCTAAATAATACAAGCAAATGAGAATGATATTAATATTTTAATTTGTTTTGTTTTTATTTTTTATGGTATGCGTCATGTTTGGCGCAAATAAACGCGGTTTCTTTATATCTTTCTTTCACTATTCTAAAATGATGAGATAATGAACCTCTAGTGGTATAAAAAAATAGAGAATAATTACCATAAACATGACAGCGACACATCGATTGTGTTTGACAGCTGTCAACATGTCAAGCCAAACTTCGTCATTAAAATGGACGGTTCTAACAAATGAATATTACGTTCAAAACACTGGAAAAATTATATTACATATTGCTGGTACTGGGCAACACTATATCTACATTTCTTACAATTTTATTTCATGTTAATTGATCAAAGACAAAGCGTTTTTTTATTTATTTATTTACTGACACTTAACGCACACAAACCTAATTACTAAGTATACCTAATTACCCACAGCAATTTACTATAGTGATTTGATATAGGTAATACAAATTAAATACAAACGTTAGGAACAAATTTAGTTAAAATCAAATAAAATAAAATGGAATATTAGTCAAATGAATTGGAAGTAGGTAAAAGTCAAACAAAGTTGTTAGTCAATAAAATAAAAATCTAGTTGACTTAAAATACAAATGTCTACTTACGGTATTAAGTGTCACGGTAATGTCAAATCAATTAATAAATTGGTCATGTCAACATAAATAAAATATTAAAATGTGTTTAGTGTAAATGTCTTCAAAGTCAAAATGTTTCACGTTCTAAAGTTATCGTAAAAAAAATCACTCATTGCGATGGCGCGCACTGATTGTTTCCACGCTTGAATGCGTAAGTGGTGTGCGTCCCTGGTGCGTCGGGTGCGGGTCAGCCCCAATGCTGTCCTGGCAATGATCGCCAACAGGCTTGACTACCCTTATGTCCGGCATTGTTGTGGCAGGCATGTTGCTGTTCAAATGCCGGTTAGAAAATTATAAGTGTAATTGTAACTGTGTGTCTAATAATTAGTATGAGTCTTGTGACTTGATTATGAATAAAATCATCATCATCTACCTAGCCTTTTCCCAATTATATTGGGGTCGGCTTCCAGTCAAACTGGATTCAGCTGAAAACCAGTATTTTACGTGGAGCGGCTGCCTACCAGACCTCCACAACCCATTAACTGGGTAACACGGTACTCCTTGGTAACACTGGTGTCAGATTTTCTGGCTTCTGACTATCCGTAACGACTGCCAAAGATCTAAAAATGACAGCCGGGACCAACGGCTTAACGTGCTTTCCGAGGCACGGAGGAGTCTCAGTATGTTAAGATGGTCACCCATCCACAGACCAACCTCGGCAAGCGTTGCCTAACCTTGAAGATCGACACGTGTGGCTGTTATTATTTAGCCACGAGCTCCTCTCAGCCACGAGCTCCTCTCAGCCACAAGCTCCTCTCTTGATTATGAATAAAATAATAATATAAAAAAACGGGTTGCACTCCGGGAGTGCTGGCAGAAGTGAAAACTTGAACATTAACGTTCTGCATTTTGCGGATATAAAATATAATCATTCTCCCTCCGTCTTACAAATTTTCGATCAAGTCACGTGTCCTGACGCGAGTTTAACATTTTTGACCCATCCCAAAAAGTGCACAACGCCGCTAAAGAAGTTTTCACATCAATGTTGGTTCCACCAATTTATTTCCCATACTTTCCACTCGCTTCACGAGCACAACATCTCTCCCTGTAAACAGTAAACTCCGACACTTCCCACCATGAAAATACATAAAGTATTATATTAGAAACAAACACGACCATGTACTACCAACATAAACTTAATGTCTACTTGCTTTCCGATCAGACACTTTAAACAACCACCAGCAACAATGAACTTTGAACTTTAGTTTGTAAAACAGAAGGTGGAAAATTCAGAGAGGGTGTGGAAGCCGTCAGTTTATATGCAATTATTATATTTTGTAAAAGTATCAAAACTATAGGAATAGTGTACTAGTGGTAGTGGAAATTATAGACAGTGGGTGAATGGAAGTGATAATTATGGTGATTGGGAATTTTTTGATGGACTGAATGAATGTCAATTTGTTTTTCTTCAATAAATGATCTAAAATTGTCACATTGTGTGGATTTCCCGGCAGACAAAGAAGACACAACATCTTGTCTTCCTCAGTTATTGGGGAGTTTGTTGCGCCACTTCTTCTTCCCAGCTAAAACACTAGGAAGCGGTGACGGGCGAGCGTTTTGGGGGACTGTCTTTATGTAGAACTTTGACGTTCAAGAAGTGCTGGCACAGCCTAATTTGAATAAATGACTTTTGACTTTGACTTATCTGCATATTCCTCACATGATCAGTAGTGCGATTCTGTAAACATTTCGAAGTTAAAGCTTAGGTGAAGTGATCACGATGTGAGCTGTCAATCCATGTTATCAAGATGGAATGACAGCTCACTTCGTGATCATTTCACTCGAGCCTTCACTTCGACATGTTAGCAGAATAAACCGGCAGACCACTCGGTGTTACTTCCCATACGTTCACAAGATTGGTGTATCCTTTCTCAATTCGAAAATCTAACCTCATTTTCTCTCTTGATAAATTTAATTTATTTACTATTAAAGAAAGGAAAGAGAAAGGGGAGGCTTTTGCCCAGCAGCAGAACAAAATAGGCTATCAATATTTTAAATAAAACTCATCCGTTACCGGTGACTGGCTGAGTGACTGACGGACAACGCACAGCCGAAACTATTAGTCGTAGAAAGCTAAAATTTGGCATGTAGGTTCCTTGGAGAGAGTACCGAGAGAGGATTTCCGAAACACAACAAAACGGGATATGCGCGTACGAAGTCGCGGGCAAAAGCTGATAAAAACATATTAAAAAAGTTGCAAAAGATTTCTTCTGCCAACATTCCAGAACGATTCATTGTTCTACAAACAAATCACAGTTACACGCAAGGGTGGTGTTCGTTTAAATGATCTCACCCAAAAAACCCTGGTTTGTAATGCTTGGCTCAACGTGCTCACTGCCCAAATGCTCATTACACGCGAATGCTTCCTAGTATGAACGCACCTTCTCTTCTCTAAAAAGTATAACAAAAAGCTGTTTGGCTGAGCTTAGTACCTACTTTTTAGGGTTCCGAACATCCGTAAGAAGCGGAACCCTTATAGGATCACACAGGTTTCTGTCTATCTGTATGTCCGTTTGTCACAGCCAATTTTCTCCGAATCTACTGGACCGATTCTGTTGAAATTTCGTACACCTTTAAAATTCTATGACCCAAACACGGCCGCATTTCGTAAATAAAGAAATTTTGAGTACGGGGATCACTTTTGGGAGACAAACTAGAAAATTTTAGATTACAGGAACACCTATAAGTAGTATTAAAGTAATATATTACAAAAAATGAGATTTGTTCGGAACCCTTTGCACGCGATTCCGACTCGCACTTGGCCAGTTTTCAAATGAGTGCCTCGTTGGTGTAGTCGTTGCAAGCACTACTCCTGACTACGTCTAGAGCTCGGACCTCATACTCCTGAGCTCCGGGCTCTAGGCAGTGTGAAAATTTATCTTTAGGATTAATCACGAGACATTAAGGTAGCGCTTGTCTTGTTGTTTTGACTTCTCACTGCCTACTATGACTTGCTAATGCCATCCAATTCCGATGACGTAAACGGGATAGTGCTATTCGCTATGTATAGCTCTCTTAGACCGGAATCATGGTCGTTTTAAGACTTTATAGTAGGGCCCCTGATCAAAATTTTCGTTTTTCTACTTGTAGTGTAAAGCCGTGCCCGCCATCCGTACGGCCCCGTAGAGCTCGTCCCAGACTGGTCACTCACCCGCCGTTTATGAAGTGAATTACAGAAGTATGATAAATTAATTTTTTTTTGCAAGTAGATTAAACATAATACTTTTACACGTCAATCTTTTTTGGTCATTTTAAGGTAGATGAGGCTGGTGATTCCTAGCTGACTACCCTGAGAAGAAACACCGAAACAAACTTACAGGTCAAAGTCTCTTTTAAAGTCCATACAATCTGTACTGGTCAAATCATATGAGTGATGTAGGATTCTCACACGAAGGGTTCCGTACTACAACCGAAAAAAGCGTTTTTATAGAGCCACCTTTAATTTTTAATTTAATATAGTTTTTTATTATTTGTTGTTATTGGGGCAATAGAAATACACACTCCATGAAAATCAATTGTCTACCTATTACAGTTCTTGAGATACAGCCCGCTGACAGACAGATGGACAGCGGATTACGAAACCCTAAATAACCCAACCCAGGACACCTCGATAGTCAAACCTATAACTATTGATATTTTTACTAGCAATAAACAGAGTACCCTAAACGTTTGAAACGTTTGAGGGAGCACGATAGCGTGCTAACGACTCGCTTAATGCAACGTGTTAGGTTTAAACATCGCAGTTTATAACTAGTAGTTACCTATCAACTGTGGGTACTGCTGAAGCAGCAGTATGGTATGCAAGTGGTGGGGTAACTTGCAACTACTTTTATTAAAATGTGGTGAGTGTACTGATTAGTCAATACTTTTACGTCATCATCTGCCAAGCCTTTTCCCAACTATATTGGGGTCGGCTTCCAGTCAAACTGGATTCAGCTGAATACCAGTATTTTATGTGGAGCGGCTGCCTAAAAGATCTCCACAACCCATTAACTGGGTCAGATTAAGTGGCTTCTGACAATCCGTAAGGATAACGACTAGTCAATACTTTTTCATCACTCTCCTAATAACATAATATCATGCAAAATCAAACTGAGATAAAAAGTATTATATACTGGACATGGTGCCAAGTTGCATTCAGATCCGTTCCGCCGATGAATTTTCCATGAAATTGCACACTGTATTTTCCGAAGACCTCAGCAAAGGTATACCTTACTACTGTTACGCGCCAGTATTAATGCCGGGTACATAACGTCATAAATTACTACAAGCGCCATCTAGTATTTAGTAGCAGAACTAGTAGAGTCAAGATCCTTCTAGACTCTTCTAAGCTAGAACATTCTAGGATTCTCGACATCTGGTTAGTCGGGACCGGTATTTACACAATTTTACGATATGCTTGGACAGTAGAAGATTCTGGAAATAATTGACGCCTATATAAGCGACGACTGAGGCATTTGCGATATAAGCGAATACTTCGGAAGGGATCATCAAGTGCGATTAAAGTGATCAGTAGTTAACTTGTGTTTTATATTTAGTGAGTTTAAAGTTGTAATTAGTGTTGTTAAATTAAAGTGTCATTTAGGTTATTTAATTGGCTGTTTTATTGTCACAAACCCCAAGCTCGTAACAGCACATTCAAATTTTGCCAATAGTGTTTAAGTTTAATGTAATATAACATTATTTTGTACCCCGTTAGTAGCAAGAGGCTCGCCTATTGGTACAAACCAGGCTGAAAATTAAAATAAATATTGGCCGTTTAGGACGAATAGGAACTGTTGCCCGTGTACCAAACAGCTTGTCGCACTGTACCTGCGCTACTGCGGGTAATATTGAGCCACTTGATGTAGTACTAATTATAATATCGTGTTATATTGTTGTTTCGATGGCGCTTTATTAGGTGAACCATAATGATTTGATTCTAGGAACTATTAAAGGTTTAGCTACCTAGAGTTGAAAAAAGAGAAAATGAAACCAATTACCAAAACAAAGGAGATACAAACAAGAGGTATTATTTTTAATTTTTCAATCAATGTTTTAATAATTTTGATTAATTATGTTATTATCTGCGCATAATGTAGTACATGCTGTGCTTCTCTGTAAGTGATGAGACGCTTAGACTTAAGTTTGCAATGTACAAATTTTATAGCTTTGGTGTACTCATTGTTGAGAAGCCTTATAATAAATAAATAAATAAATAAAGTATAAATCGGCAACAAAATATCCAAAGGGCACTTTTTAATTATTGACATAGTAGTGGCTTCCCGCGATTTTGCTGTTATTTGTTCTAGTAATGTGAAACTCCTTGATGGAATTCTAAAAATGTTTTATGGACATTTAAAAAAATGCGTAAAGAATACGCACGGCACTATACAACGAGGAGCGCGGTAAAATAGGTACTCAGATGAGAGTACCTATTTTACCGCACGTTCAATTGTAAAGTCCGTATTTTGTAACTTTCGAACAATGTATACAGGCTTCGTAAATGCTTATTTTGAGCAAATGTGTTTAAAAAGAATATTCATTTACGAGCATTTACAAAAATATTTAAAAAAACACAACCACGTGTATTGGTTAGGAAAAAATAACTTAAAATATGACACCATCGAAAAATTTTCATTAAAGGTTTCATTAAACATTTCATTTTTTTGTGGAAGATTCCCCTAAAAAAAGGACAGAGTGCATTAAAATATCTTATTAAAATATTAATATTTTTTACCCTCAAAACATACTGTACTGTAATTTCAATAATTATTCTTTCATATTTTCTTACTTATATATTTAATAAGTGTGTATTTATGTATCTATTTTAGTATATTATATTGCTTTATTTTTATTTGTTCATGTTCTATGTTAACATTATATTTGCACCAAGTGCAACCCCGTTTCGTGTCCAGGCTATCTCTATCCATTCCAGGTTGCCTGGAAAAGACCACGGAAAGCCATAAGGCTGCCAATTCTATGTTTTTTAGTTTAAGATTTTCTGTATGTGTGTTTTATTTGGTATACAATAAAGTATATATAAATAAATAAATACTGTAGGATTTTGGGCTCTCCATTGTTGTTTTAACAGATAAATACCATAATTTTACGTCTTTTTCCCGAAAGGTTCCTGGAAAAAGGAGTGCCATCAAATCTTATTCATAAATGCGAAAGTTTGGATGGATGCACGTATGTTTGTTTCTCAATAACGATGAAACGGTTGAAAGGACCTCGATAAAATTTGGCATAAAGATAGATTATAGTCTGGAATAGCACATTGGCTACTTTTTATCCCGGGAGTATGTTCCCTTGGGATCATTTCTGACATTCGCAAAGTCATTGTCAGAAGCTAGTGAAATAAAATCAAAATCCTAACACCACGTGCTCCATACATACTTTAACAAAGTCACACGTTGACGCACGGGTCGATCAAGGTTAAGCAACGCTTGCCAAGGTTGGTCTGTGGATGGGTGACCATCTTAACATATCAAGTTTCCTCCGTGCTTCAGAAAGCACGTTAAGTCATTGGTCTCGGCTGTTATTTGTAGATCTTCGGCAGTCGTTACGGATTGTCAGAAGCCAGTAAATGTAAATCCAGTCTAGTATTCAGCTATACTGGTATTCAGCTGAATCCGGTTTGACTGAAAGCCGACCCCAATATGGGAAAAGGCTAGACATGATGAGGTGATATTAATATGCGTCGATGTTATAGCTGATATAAGTAATGTAGGGCAATAACTGCAAGTATTACCGTCTCGCTCCCGCTCAAAGTTCACACGGTCCTACCACCCTTGACGCGTGGTGCAAATCAAAAGCGAGTTGCGGTTTGGAAATACGTTTATTATATTTTTCTTGATTAGGTACTAGTAATAAAAGCAATGAATTGAATTAGGGCCGTTTTAAGTCTACTAATACAAATTTGGATCTACTAATATTGTTACTAAATATAACAATTTATCTGTCTCAAAAATGTAAATGAAACCTCAAATAATCTATCGACAGAAGTGGAACAGAGAGAAAGAGAGTCTTCTCTTTCTCTCTGGTTTTAGTCTAGGCTTATTCCATTATTTGGGGTCAGCCCTCAATTATCATTCCTCGTCGGACGTGTTGACCATCTATTTGTTTTTACGACGGATATCCAGGATATCCAGACGGATAACCTATCCTAACGTAACCTGGATATCCGTCGTAAAAAGTCTATTAAATAATTTTATAAAAGAAATAGAATTTGTATAAAAAATAACCTCAAAGAATTTTTTGCTGAAACTTGTAAGACGCCACCTACAAATAATCAGCCACATACAAGTCATTACATTGCGAGGTACAATGCAATCGCTCGATGTTGACCCGCTATTGAATTAAACTTGCATGCGAATTCCTTGCAAGTAAAAACGTGACCTTATATTGAAAGTTAATTAAGAAACCAAACAAAAAATAAGTAACTAGCACAATAAGTTTATAACGTTTTCACTACTGGAACACAAGCCATCTCTCTGTGTAGGGAGTGGGCAGTGGTTTACCATGCGCGAATTGTGTGGATTGGTAGCTGGCACACATATGTACGTATGTATTTGAAATTTTTGCTATAAGATATTCCGCTTTCCTTATGATGTTATCAAAATCAAAATCAAAAGTCATTTATTCAAATTAGGCTGAGTGCCAGAACTTTTTGAACTTCAAAGTTCTACATAAAGACAGTCCCCCAAAACGCCCGCCCGTCACCACTTCCTAGTGTTATAGCTGGGAAGAAGAAGTTGCGCAACAAACTCCCCAGCAACACATCTGTCTGTTAAGTTTTAAAAACTTGAATTTATACAGTAGTATGCAAAGTATTTTACATTACATGACACAGAAAATAAAATATTAAAACTGTAAATCAAATTAAATGGAATTAATTGACGCTTGGTAGCTAGCACACTCCATTAAGCCATTAGAAATAGACAAACTCAAGCATTAACAAGTAAACCAAACTAATGATGCCTCAGGGCATAAATGGTGTGCCCGCTTACACGTGCAATAGTATAGTCTAACTATAGGACTGTGACTGGAGCCACAAGTGATGAACTAGAGGCAACATAATACTAATAATAAACAGTAGTTTAACGTTAATACAACAATAATAATTAAAAAAAATACTATGACCAGCAAGACGACCAGTCACCACAAGCAGCACTCGTTCACGAGCATAACGCAAAGATCAGCCATTACCGCCCTCGCCATGTTTGAGGGAAGGAGGTAACCCGACCCCCGACGCTACCGCAAGCAGTGACATCTAGGGGAGCATGACGAACTTGCCGGTTGATCAGGCAAAAATAATATAAAACAGCTATGGATAACAGTAGTTCATCATATGTTGCAATACAACTCATACAAAAAAACAATTGTAACGAGTAGATTATGTCAAAAAAGAAAATAGTAAAAAATAAACTGATCAAAACGGTCAGAGAAAAGAAATAATATATATATATATATATATATATATGTATTATATGAACTCATATAACCTGTTATAAGCTAAATCATATAGAAAGAACATTAAGTATAACAAATATCTTGCGTTCAACACTGCGACCAACAATTCTTATCGTCTAAATAGTCATTGATAGAATAGTATGCCTTAGAACAAAGGTTAGATTTAACTCTAGTTTAAAATGCATTAAAAGGCAAGGCAAGAAAAGAAAGGGGTAGTTTATTGTAAAAACGGATTCCGAGCCCCACAAACGAGCCCTGGATCTTACGGAGACAGTGGCAAATAAATTGCACAAAGAGGAATGCTTGCCTTGGTTTGGACCAACGGCCACGACAACTCGTAAATCATCACTACATATTATAAAATAAAGTCCCTCGCCGCGTCTGTCTGTCTGTCTGTTCGCGATAAACTCAAAAACTACCGAACGGATTTTCATGCGGATATCTCCAATGGATGGGGTTATTCATGAGGAAGATTTAGGTGTATAATTCGTCCCAAAATTCTTACGAGAACCGGGAAAATAGGATATGTGCGGACGAAGTCGCGGCCAAAAGCTACTAATAAATAATATAGTGATACCACTTTAGGCCAACACTGCACACTGGTCCAAATCATAATCAATATATAAAAAAATGTTCCGTTATTTAGTGACTGACTGACAAACAAAACAACAACAAACACACAGTTGAAACTTCTGGTTGTAGAAAGCTGAAATTTGGCATGTAGCAACACTTCGTAGAGGAGCACTAAGAGAGGATTTCCGAAAATTATTAAAGGAACGGGAAAAAACTGACAACGGAAAATCGCGGGCAAAAACTAGTTACTAAATAAACCAAATAAATACGACGCCATCTCTCCGCTCATAGCTTGGACCACAGTCTCCCGGTGCTGCGTAACGCAGGCGCAATGCCGACGCCCCGGATAAAACCGCCTGACTTGCGTATTCAACATTTTTTATAATAGTTAATTACTAACAAACTTCATATTCTTTATACGTGGAGTTCATTGGCGGTATCTTTATGAATTTGAGAGTTTTATAATACAGAGATGTTGATGCTATCAAAATGTCAGGTGTTTTCACTGTATTTGTTGCTATTATATAAATCAATAGTTGCAATATTTGAAAATATGTGAGTACTATGTCCCGTTTTTTTTTAATAATGGGAAATCATCAAGTGTCAGACTCTTACTGACTAAAACCCATCCGTGTTCCTTCTAAAGCCCTTTGCGTTCCAGGGCCGCGGTGACTCTTTCGAATAAATCCCGCAACCCTGGCAGGCTCTGGCCCCAGCGGGCCCCGTCTTAGTACTATGTCCCTTACTAGCAAATTTATTATTTTTACTCCTGCTGGTATTACTTGTTATATTGGGTGCATCGTCCTCACATATAATCAATTGAAAAATGTATACAAAATATTGTAAAACTTATATTTGAAAAGAGTAACTACAGAGTTTCTTGTCAGTTCTACTCCATAAGAATCTACTTTTGCAAATGCACAACTAGAGTCGCTATAATATTTTATTTTCAAAAGTGTAAAATTGACGTTCAAAAGTGCCTTTATATGTTCTAGTCTATAGTCTTAGTCAATTCATTTATACTAGTCAAACTAAGTCGAAAGTTAATTCATTTAATACTAGTTGACTAGAATAAATGAATTGACTTTGACTTTATATGTTTTCATTTTTGTTTGTTTCTTTTAGTAGCTGTCCTGTTGGCCGAGTGGTAAGTGACCCTGACTGCTAAACCGGAGGTCGTGGGTTCGATTCCCACTCAGAACAAATATTTGTGTGATGAGCATGATCATTTGTTCTGTGTCTGGGTGTAATTTTTCTATAATATGGTATGTATTTGTTGCGGAATTTGTTCGAAAGAGTCACCGCGGCCCTGGAACGCAAAGGGCTTTAGAAGGAACACGGATGGATTTTAGTCAGTAAAAGTCTGACATGTCATAATTATATGTATTTATTCGTTTTTTTTTTAATTTTCTTTATTTTTAGCCATTAGTTAGTAACATCTCACTGATCGCAACAAACATTATGTGGGGCGTTGTAATTCATATCCATCCTATGTGGGTAGACTAAATGATAAAGTACTCGTTTTCCTATTTATAGATATTCTATTTCACGAAGTCCGTTTGACTATGAATGTTGTAAGGTCTGTACGTGCACACTGTTTTAGTGTGCGTAACCTCGGGAGCGCTCAGTCACGATCGCGACGCGGTCAGAGTCACTAGTGTTTTGTTTCCGCGCTAAAAAATTCAAAGAGTAACGTCAGCATGGCAAGTAAACGCAGAAAAGTTGTCCACAGTGAGGTAACATTTTTTTTTAACTATTGTTACTACTTTTTGTGTGCTATTAAGAGTTTATCTATCTAATATTATGAAACTTGTTACTTAAATAGGTATTTCGATTTGGTTTTGTTCTAGGGTCGAAGCATGATAGCTAGCGTTTATCATTTCCTGCGAGAAGAGTATGAATTCACAAAATCAGTTGCGGAACCTAACTGTGATTTGTCTCATTTACGAGATATTACAAGGCGTACAGCTGAGGCTACAGGTGTTTCTATGAAAACTGTTCAACGGATATTAAAAGAAGAGAAGGAATTGCCATCCTGCTCATCAAATTTCACTTCTCCTATGAAGAAAAGAAGAAAGCGGGATAGTAAGATAGAAATAGATAATTTTACAGCCGATGTTGTTCGCAGTACTATACAAAATTTCCATGTCATCCATAAAGAAATTCCAACGTTGGCTAAGTTAAAAACTGTATTAAATGAAAAAATTGGTTTTGATGGTTGTATCGAAACTGTTCGTCAATTGTTACTGAAGTTAGGTTACAAGTGGCGTAAAACAGAGAATAACCGTAAAGTTTTGACGGAGCGTCATGATATACAAATGTGGCGTTTAAAATTTTTGAAGAAGATGTCAGAATATCGCAGTCAAGGTCGCCCAATTGTGTACACCGATGAAAGTTATGTCCTTTCAACACACGTGCGAAACAACACCTGGGCACAAAAGAAAGAGAGTACACCATTCTTAAAAAAAATTAGCACAGGCACTCGCTTTATATTAGTGCATGCGGGTACAAAGGATGGATTTATTGAAAATGCTTCATTGATTTATAAAGCCAACTCAACAGCTGGCGATTACCATTCTAATATGAGCTACGATAATTATGTTAAATGGCTAAACGAAAAACTTTTACCCAATTTATCCCCACGCTCTGTCATTGTCTTAGACAATGCTTCATATCACAACACACGGACTGAAAAACTACCGACGTCGGCTACAAAGAAAGCAGACATGCAGCAATGGCTCAGGGATAAGGGTATAGCATTTGAGCAATCTCTCCTTAAATTGGAATTGTACGATATTATAAAAAAACACAAAGATGAACACATAACGTATAAAATTGATGATTTTATTAAGAGCAAGGGTTTTGATGTCATACGTCTTCCCCCCTATCACCCAGAATTAAATGCTATTGAAAATATTTGGGGTATTGTAAAAAATTATATCGCATCAAAGAATATCGAACAAAACATGACGAACATGGAAAGACTGATCTTTGAAAGCTTGGATAGAGTAACCAGTGAAACATGGCAAAAAACCTGTGCTCATGTTGAAAAAATTGAAAAAGAATACTTAAAATACGTCGACCTGGATTTTGAGTTCATAATTAACTTAGGGAACGATTCTGACGAAAGCGAATCAGAAATTGAATTTGATAGTGATTAAGTGCTGATTTTTTTGTTTCTTCTCTGTAATAAATAAAAATATTATTTACTTTCAACTGTTGTTTCTTTTCTCTGCAACTTATCATTCTAATAGCTAAATATTATTTACTTAAATTGTCTATATAATTTATTAAATAAATATATAATGCGTGTCAGATTTCTTTCCTAACGCTACCTACGTTTACACACACTAGCGCGCCTATCACTACACGTCACTACTACAACCAGAGCCAAACGGACTTCGTGAAATAGAATATCTGTACGCGCTCTCCTCTTTTTTCATATTTCTTTTGTTTTTAATCTAATTACGCAGATGCCACGCATATTTTTTTCTATTTGTGTTACTGTCTCGTGCCGTATTTTGACGTGACAACGTCTAATAAATCGATGAACGCCGGCTGCATGCACGAAAAAGAATGACTCATTGTAACGTTACGCTCATTGTAACGTTACGCTTATTGTAACGTTACGCTCATTGTAACATTATGATCATTTTATGAATGTTTTGTTATGACGTTGTCACGTTGAACTATCGTCCGTAACCGACTTTACAGACAACCAATTTTTTTAAATTGTTCATTATTTATGCTCCTTTTAGCGTAAAAAAAACCATTTCTCTTTATTTTTTTCAAGAAACTATAAAAAAGGAAGATTGTCCCAAAAGTCAATAGCAACTTAGTACCGATCGATGCAAAGTCAAAACCAACCGATTGAAAAACTTTCCGATTCAAATAATTCCGGAACAAACAGAGCATTGTTTCAAAACAACTAATTTACATGGTGCTTTTAATATAAACTATTTAACTTCAAATTAGTTGTATTGCTATTTTACTTTCAACAACAACGCTTTCAGGGTATTGGTGGAGCTGCCTCGTTTTGCAGCGCATCGGGAATGTTCGCGGTGGTGTGCAGAGAGGCCAGCTCCAACAATATTCTGAAGCCTCAAAGAGATGTCAGCATAGGAGACGGAGCCCGCTAGTCTGGCCCTATGATTTCAATGTTGATCCCACACATATTATTATAATAAATCTAAATTGATAAATCTTTATTGCTAAAAATGGTATTTATAGTAAACACGGTATTTCAGAAAATGTTATTAATTATTGGGTGAACTGCTGTTCTCCTTGCTAGATTGCTGAGCAACCTGTATTAAGGAGAAACAGTTGCCTCCTTACATAAGTGTACTATATCATAATATTATGCAACGTGTTTTTTTTTTTTAAGGATGGGAAATCATCAAATGACTTCCTCCGCTCTGGGTGGAGCGGAAAGGCGTGTCAGACTCTTACTGACTAAAACTCATCGTGTTCCTTCTAAAGCCCTTTGCGTTCCAGGGCCGCGGTGACTCTTTCAAACAAATTCCGCAACCCTGATGCTACGTGTTGATTCCTTACAATTTGATTGTTTACTTAAATAACTACTCTTAAAACTAAAAGAAAACATGCAATTACAAATAAACGTAAAATGTTTTAGAGAGTCGTGTCTGTGTGAGTGATTGTGTGTGTAATGAATATGAACCTATTGCCATGAACCAGGCACAAACTGGACTTCAGGCTGCTACTGAAAATTTTCAGATAACAAAACGCGATAACCCATTTCCCGACCCGGGATTCGGACCCAGGACCTCCTGCTCAGCAGAAGAGCTTGTGACCACTAAACCAAATAGGCAGCTCACTTGAATACCATCAAATAACGTAAAATGACCTCAAGACAGGCCGTTGAAAGGTCCCAAAATTGGAAAAAGGATGGCTTATATCGTGTAAGGATTGTCCTGTACATATGTACATAAATGTGTGATGTGGTCGTCCTAACCCTATCGTTCAGTCGTCGCTTACCGATACAGGAAGTGTTTCCTTTCAAACGGCGGCTTATCGCCGATTATCCAACACAATGGCTGTTTGAAACGCTAGTGGGCTGGGTAACTCGTGTTAAAGAAAAAATTGTAACGTTTACGTAAAAATCTGGTTTTAGAATAAGGTTAGTAGAATATGGTGGACCTTTATAACGTAATATTGGGCCTCATTGGGATTCTTCAAAAGAGTTTAGCGAACTTACGTTTGGCGTGTTATTTTGTATGTCCATGTAATAATTGATATTAGTAGTACATCTTACGGTTTTAGCTACTAAAAATAGCTACTTATTGTAGCTTATTAAAGGAAGTTACCTTATTGAGACCGGCCGTTATATATGATAATTGATATTTATTTTGCTAGTATGTTTAACATAACACTTTTACTCGTCAATCATTTTTGGAAAAATTTAAGCTAGATGAGGCCGGTGTTTCCTAGCTGACTACCCTGAGAAGAAACACCGAAACAAACTCAGAGGTCAAAGTCTCTTTCAAAGTCCATACGATCTTTACCGGTCAGTGCAAGCTTTTGTCAGTAGTCGAGTAGCTCAACTTTGGAACATTAAGGAGCTCAACAACCCGACGACCAATGCCAAAGAAAGGACATTTGGTTAGTCACCAATCTGCATATGTAGGTCTCAACTGATCGATCGGACCAAAGATAGATTTTATTAGAACCTTTGAGTTTGGTTCGTTTTTATCCTCAAAGTAACCAGTAAGTAAACGAAGTTAAGACTACTTACGCAAAAAATAATAATTTAGCTATTCAATCATTTAGACCACTAGCTGGCTAGCTACATTTACGTGGCCCAAATGCGAACTCTTAATTGGCAATAGCCAGAGGGCACTCACTGTATACTTATTTTGACTTACAGTTAAAAAAAACTCTAATATTTTCTAAAAATAAATAATTAACAAATTGTTACCCGAAAAACACAAACGAACTTATTAACCTGCAGAAAAAAAAAATAACAACACGCCAAGCAATTTGTCAAGTTTAACTTAATTTCTTTGACAAACTTCAAAAGACACAATGAACGGGAGTGAAATAAAATTCTTTAAAAAAAAAAGTTCAAGCGAAAAATCTCGTCGGCATTTATGCTTGGTAGTTTCTTTTTCAATTTGCGTATGGGGGTGTTCGTTAAAAATTCAGGGGACAGCTCGACTGGTATAGATTGGTTGGCCCTCACAGCCAGGGCCTTTTTCCTTTTGTTAACTCCTCTCTCCGTTTGTCTGTGAAATGTTTTGATTTCCATTTGGATGCTAAGGCTGGTAACACTGTGTGCATGCATTATTTGTTAGGCTGTGAGGATTGGCTATTTTTTTACTGGAAGGTTACCTACTGGTAGGTTATTCAAGGTGAGGTTGGGTGAGCTTCGTGAAGGAAAGTGTGGTGATTCAGACATACTTCACTTCCATTAATGATTAATGAACTGTGCTCTTGTGTGTTATGTTTTTACGTAAAGCTAGTTCCGTGGTCAACAAGGAAACCTTATAGATTCGCCATGTCCGTCTGTCTGTCTGTCCGCGGTATAGCTCAGAGACGCTTAGCACTAGAAAGTTGTAATTTGATATGGGAATACACATTAAACACAAATTGATATAATAAAATCTGGAAAAAAAAAATTTAGGGTAGTACACGTAAAGATGCGATTTTTTTATCGTAAATCGCATGGTGTGGGATGGTGTGGTAATTTAATAATATTGAGAGTGGTCTAAAACCATTTTTCCATCCAAGGATCCGTTTGCGAAATACTAAGCTTTAAAATGCTAATTTTTGTTACAGTCAAGTGCTTCCCCCCCCCCCCTGCCAGCTAAATGGTGTTTTTACTTTTAAGGGTAACTACGGAATCCTACACAGTGCGTAGTCCGAAACGCACTTGGCCGGTTTTTTCTTGTTGCACCTAATAAATTAGATATATAAAAAATGCATTTATTTAAGTTATCACAGATTTGATGCAACCAAGAGCATAAAACTGAAATATGACTTGATTAGAACTTTCAGGTAACGTTATTGCGATCGAGAATCTTCTGGAGTAGTCGGGTAGAAAGTCTATAGATTCTATTTATATGATATTTTGAAAATAAAGTAAAATGTGACTTTTTAAAAGTTAAGGTGGTAACTGCTGTAACCACTCTCCTCACGTATTGTTATAGAGGTATGCGGTACAGAGAGTAAAGTCCCGCAGACCTCCACTGTAGTTGGAAGGATCCTCCTACCAGACGGTTGTTGTGTCTGGTGGGCAACTGCCCGATAGTTGATATTCGGACTGTTGTATATGTTCAAATCGCGCGGAGAACTTTGCTTGCGCGATGCAGGATTTCGTTGTTAGTTCGTCGAAGATGGCGCTGCGATTCTTTTTTTTTTGTTGCCGTACAAAGGGGAATGCCGATTTTAGGGCTTGCGATGCCCAAGAAATTTAATTTAGTAAAAAAAAAATGTAAATTTTACGTAATTAACTCTTCTATTACATCTACACGACGCGATACAAGTCAGTAACATTTTTTAATAAATAATAAATATTGAAACGATACAACGAAACAGACATCTGCTAGGTTGCCAATTTAAAATCCGGGAAAAAATAAAGATTTGTTGCAAAACATTGATTTGACATTTACACATATTGTACTTTATTTATTTGTCCTTTTGTTTATAGAAGTCTCAATGCATTCGATGATACTTGTGGGCACTCAGGGCCTAAATCACTATGGCGGCTTGGCATCCCCCTTTCTATTCTTTGTTTTTCATGTGGCAGCATTGATGACGCTACATTGTCACTCTTCCTAATCGTATCTGCCTAAATCCACTGCATATTATCGCCTCATTCAATCTGCACAATCCTGCCGTCCCCGTCGATGTACACCCGCGATAAATAACAACAAACTGTCTGTTCTGAATTATTTACTGTTCTTTTATTTGAACGCAACATTTGTTTCGATTTTTATGGATAAAACTATTGTTTCTATTTGTTTGTAAAAAAATGGGAAGTTTGTTTATGATGCTTTTTAGGGTTTCGTACCCAGAGGGTAAAACGGGACCCCATTACTAAGGCTCCGCTCTCCTTCTATTGGGCCGTCTGTCACCAGGCTGGATCTCATGAACCGTGATAGTTAGACAGTTGAAATTTTCACAGATGATGTATTTATGCTATGTATTTATGCCGCTATAACAACAAATACTAAAAAACAGAATAAAACATATATTTAAGGCAGGGCTCCCATTCAACAAACGTGATTTTTTTGCTCGTTTTTGCTCGATATTGATAAAGGCAACAGGTAGACGCTTGAAATATTATTCACAGAATATTTGGTTATATATTCACTTTAAAAATAAATAATTAAATTAAAATAAACCAAATCTTTAAGGGGGGCTCCCATACAAAAAACGTGATTTGTTTGCCGTTTTCATAGATAATGGTACGGAACCCTTCGTGCGCGAGTCCGACTCGAACTTGGCCGGTTTTTGTGTTATTAATACACATTGATTTGGGTCCTTACGATGAGACATGACTAGTTTTGCTATGCAAACTAAAATAAAACTATAGTGAAGAACTTAATATTATTATGGCCGATACTCAAAGCGCCTTTTTTCGATGCAAATTCTTAGATTTTTTTTCAAAAATCAAACAATCTATCGATGTCTCTAACACAGGGAAGGACGACTTAATTCGCGGAGAGACAGGCACCTCTCACTGGGGACGGCGTCTATCTTGTTTTGTTGATTCAGTTTGACATAATGCCGTCCACATTACCCAAGGGGCCGGTGTTGTGCGTGTGTTATTAAGCTAAGATTTAAATAGATTGCGCCAATTTGATGTGATTATGTCAGTTTTATAGATAAGGTTAGTATAATTATTGTTATCAAATTATTAAAGTGTTGGGTGTGACTCTATTATGACAATTATGTTTACCTATGAGAATACTGAATGCATGGAAAGAACTTTTAAAAAGATCAAACAAAATGTCTCTCATAGACTCTGATTGTTTTATTTTTATTGTTTTTTTCTATTTTTATTTGATTTTACTATGGCAATTTATATGATTTTGTAATTGTGATTTATTTTATTTTATTATTTTTATTCATTTGATTTTATGATTGTAGTTTTTTTTATATGATTGTAATTTATTAGGTTTTACTATTGAAATTTATTTGTTTTGTACTTGTTGTTACTTATCTCATTTTACGGTGGTTCACTTAATTTATTTAAATTTATTTATTGCAACCTTGAAGCGCGATATTAATATTTTTCGTGTTTTCTGTGAATAACGCTATTGATTCCATAACTGTTAATTTTAAGTTTCAATTTTAGTGTTTTATATTATGTAATTGCTTGTTATTGTTTGTAA
The DNA here is from genome assembly GCA_002192655.3 of Mamestra configurata. Lineage (NCBI taxonomy): Eukaryota > Metazoa > Arthropoda > Insecta > Lepidoptera > Noctuidae > Mamestra > Mamestra configurata. The sequence goes on along the minus strand of NDFZ01005440.1, from coordinate 258,672 downwards.
AATACTGGTATTCAGCTAATCCGATTTAACTGGAAGCCGACCCCAATATAATTTGAAAAGGCTAGGCCGATGATGAATTGTTTGTTATTCCAAATAAATAAAAATTAAAAATTAAAATAGACAGGATAAGTTCTGACAGGTCTCAGGACTGGTCAGAACTGAAGCCCCTCTTTGAGCTCTGTGAAAACAAGTAAATGTTTACACAGTTGGGAGGTTTTAGGTTCGTTACTTCTCATCGGAACCAAACCAGTGTTTGTATATATGAAAAAATAAAAAGCGAACCGTTTGGCAGCAAGAGGTTCATTCCCATATGGATTTCAAAAGAAACACACTGACAGACAGTCATCCGAAAGACCGCATACATACAACAATTCTTATAATTATTACCGCAGTTAAATAATAGTCACTAACATTCTCGATAGATTTACCTTTTACACTAAAACACATTTCAGGAATATATCATAATAATAAATCAATATATATAGTATATTAGTATATATATACTTTCCTAGTGGTCCCGACAGACGTTGTCCTGGCCGAACGTTTGCTTTGTGTCTGACGAAAAATAATAGAAATCGATTGCAGCGCTACCTAACGGGTCCAATTGTGAATCTAAACCATTTTCGAAACCCCTTGAACACAAAAAAAAAATCATCAACATCGGTCCAGCCGTTTAAGAGGCGTTCAGTGACATACACACGTACACAACAAATATATATATGTTAAGATATACTATAATATATATAGTAATATATAAATCACAAGCAACTGGTACCATTTCAAAATAAACTTTTTTATTTTTCTATACACGAAAGTAACTACTAAAAACCACTAACGAATTAGTACATTCTAACACAGGTACCAGAGGACTATCCTCACGCTGTACCTGGGCTAATTGCCGGAGCGACAGACAGGCTGCCCTAGAGACTTGGTATATTCCAACTATATTCAACTGACTACTGCAGGAACATTTTTAGTGGAATTTCAATCGCACACGGAACAACAAAATGTTGATCCTCAGCGGACTTTGTGTTTCAGATTATATCTATTGGAAATGTGAGGTTTCCAATTCTATGTGTTTGTTATGAGAGGAATCACTAGCATTATTGCTGTAAAAGTGCAGTCGATTTTTTCAGGAAGTAAGTTTTCTTCAACTTCCAGCCGAGCACGAATGTTTTGGTATCGTTAACGTAAGTGAATTTTGAGTATAAAAAACAACAACCCCGTAGTATTTAGACTGGCCTGTTGGTCGAGTGGTTAGTGACCCTGACTGCTTAACCGGAGGTCGTGGGTTCGATTCCCACCCAGGACAAATGTTTGTGTGATGAGCATGATCATTTGTTCTGTGTCTGGGTGTAATTTGTCTATAATATGTATGTATTTAGAAATATATAAGTATGTTTATCAGTTGTCTGGTTGCCATAGTACAGGCTCTTCCTAGTTTGGAATCGGATGACCGTATGTGAGTTTGTCCCAGGATATATATATATATATATATATTGGTTTAATTTTACGCGACATACAGTATACACAATTCGTACCAGTATAATACAAAAATTTGAATATAATATCCAATTCAAATAAATATTATGTGCGCAATGAGTGAATGTGTGAGTATTATAGTTAGTACCTGGATGACCTGCATTTTTTTTGGTAAACGTTTTCTAAAAATGAAACCAAGTAACCTGTCTAGTTAGTCGCGTAATCATTCCCCGCTACAACATAGTAAAAAAAATAATGTAAAGAAAGGCGTTTTGTAATTAACCAGCTTTTTGTAATGGCTTCGCTCCCAATGACTTTTTTTTTTTAGGATGGGGAATCATCAAATGACTTCTTCAGCTCTGGATGGAGCGGAAGGGCGTGTCAGACTCTTACTGACTAAAACCCAGCCGTGTTTCTTCTAAAGCCGTTTGCGTTCTAGGGCCGCGGTGACTCTTTCGAACAAATTCCGCAACCCTGGCAGCGCTCCCAATGCCTAACATTGAAGGAATGTTCATAATCGGGTCAGACTTTCTAAAAACATATTAACAAACAAATATATCAACACGTGGTCACCCACTGACCAACGTCTTACTTTATGATATAAATTTTTGATAAATCGTAGACACCTTTTTTAAGGATGGGAAATCATCAAATGACTTCTTCCGCTCTGGGTGGAGTGGAAGGGCGTGTCAGACTCTTACTGACTAAAACCCATCCGTGTTCACCCTATCGAGATAATGAATTAGGATTGTAAAGATTTTGTACTGAGATGTTTATATATCAAATTAAATTTTAAATTAAATTAATTGACATTTTAGCTAGCACACTCCATTATTTCAAAAAATATGGGTAGTTACGTCAGAATCCAGAGGACACTAATCTTGCAATTTGAGATTGAAAAGTGCTACCTCTGTTTGTATACCGTTGTCTGTTAATATTCATCATCTGCCTAGCCTTTTCCCAACTATATTAGGGTCGGCTCCCAGTCAAACCGGATTCAGCTGAATACCAGTATTTTACGTGGAGCGGCTGCCTACCAGACCTCCACAACCGATGAACTGGTAACACAGTACTTCATGGCAACCAATCTATTAACAACCAGTTTTTAATTTAGAAGTATTCGCCGATTAATCTAGAGTTTATTCACTTGACAAACGATAAAACACTTTAGAAAAAAAATTACAGTCCTTTAATCTACCATGTCATCTTATCGCAAAAAAAAATACCTTTCTACAAACCAGAAAGGAGGTATTCTAATTTTCCCAGCCGTACTGGAACGCAAAGGGCATTAGGAGGAACTCTGGTGAGTTTTAGTCAGTAAGAGTCTATCACTCCCTTCCGCTCTAGGCGGAGCAGAGAGATTCATTTGATGATTTCCCATTCAAACAAAAAAAGGTACTCTAACTTCATAATAGTTTTTAGAAAAAAAACAGCATTTCCAATAACCAACAACGACTCCACTGACCTAAATATCAAACGACATCCCAACTATTCCATGAGCGTACAAAATTGATTTTTAAAGCTGGCTACCCGAAAAAATCTGGGTATAATAGACACATGGACGCTCCAGCTAATCATGATGGATGACCATCACTGGTGGACGAGGCAGATTGATAGCAGCATCGAAAATGCCTTGACTATAGTTACGACCATAAAATATTGGATTGGGGACAAGACTATGAATTTAACATGAGATCAGTTTATGATTCGTGCTTCGGACGACATTAAGTTGTTACTGTGGAATGAGGACCAGGGCCTTATAGATGTGGAGTTACCTGTAAATTCGCGTCATGTTCGTGAACGGGCGCCGTCAGTGGAGTCTGGTCATCCCTTAGTTGCCACTGCCTCATTTTAATATTTGATACTATAAATTGTTTTTTCTTTCTTTACATTGTTCTCATATATAGAAGCAACAAGGTTAATGTAACCAGGATTTTTGTAAACATAAAATGATTTAAAAGAGTGTCCGTGGAGTTTCTTGCACGTTCTTCTCCATAGAGATCTACGCTTTCGAACGTGCAAATAGCTTCATGTTTTTGACGGACTGACTTTGACAATTCAAAAGTACCTGATAATGGTTTATTTGAAATAAATGCTTTGACTTTGACTTTGATTGGGATTCAAAATATTTGCTTTCACTTAGTTCTATTCGGAGATATAGAAGAGCTAGTGGCTAACGCATGTGTCGATCATCGAGCTTAAGCGACGCTTGCCTAGGTCGGTCTCCGGATGGGTGCCGTGGACTGGTCCACGGCACTGCACGTCGGCAACGGCACGGCTGTCATTAGAAGATCTTAATTGCCAGTCGTTACAAATAGTCAGAAGACAGAATATCTGACACGAGTCTTGCCAAGGGGTACCTTTCTTGTAAAACAATTACCCCAATATAGTTGGAAAAGGCTAGGTAGATTGACATAAACCTTGAATTAAAGGCGAAATAAGTTTAATGAAACGTCAGTAGATTTCAACTGGACGTGGATCCTTTCAAAAAAAATAATGTTGTTTAAGATTTCAATTACAACAATTTCTTAGAAACTACATTACCAATTTCACAGCACCGCAAGATAAAAACGTCAAAGTATGAGTTGTCACGGTTCACATCGGGCTTATCTACCGGATCGGACCGGACCGGGCCTGTCAGAACCGGCGGCGACCGGATCGAACCGGATCTAACGTTCTGCTTTGATTGATAGCTTTTAATGTTATAGCTATCGCCGTTTATCGACTCTGTGCGTTGAAAAATGGTATGTTAGATTGTTTGCAGTTTATTTTGATTTTGGGTTAGTAGTTTTAGTACTGGTGAATAGAATTTTGCTTGAAAAAGGATAAAATAAATTGACTTGGTAATCCTTAAGTAATCCAGGGTTGCGGAATTTGTTCGAAAAATGTCACCGCGGCCCTGGAACGAACACGGATGGGTTTTAGTCAGTAAGAGTCTGACACGCCCTTCCGCTCCACCCCGAGCGGAAGAAGTCATTTGATGATTTCCCATCCTTAAAAAAAAAAAAAAAATTAAAAATAAAAATCCTTAAGTAATCCAGGGTTGCGGAATTTGTTCGAAAGAGTCACCGCGGCCCTGGAACGCAAAGGGCTTTAGAAGGAACACGGATGGGTTTTAGTCAGTAAGAGTCTGACACGCCCTTCCGCTCCACCCAGAGCGGAAGAAGTCATTTGATGATTTCCCATCCTTAAAAAAAAAGACAATTCTTATGTAATACTAAAAAAATATTTGTTGCATTGAATGGAAAAGCTCAATGAAATGCTCTATGGGCTGAAATCCAGCCAGCCCTCTGTATCGTAAAGTGTCAATCGCTTGATAATGTCCTATATTACAATAGGATTTTTTGTTTAGATACATACCTTAGTCCCTTTAAAATAAAGTTGAAAATGCGGACAACAGCTAGTGTTCCTACAAATAATTCACCTATCAATTCTACCTCAAACCACCTTCATAAAAAGCCAAATCTTTTCCCACCCCAAGCATTCCTGCTATCTATTACCTGCCCCATAGATATTCAGTAGTCCCCTGTCCCTTAACGCACCATCAGAATCCCATTACTCGTTCCCATGGCTGACAGTGTGACGTCACAAGCTAACAGGATAGTCCTCGTCCCCTGGGCGGGATGTCTGTCAACCCACCAATTAACAGTATGGGAATGAAGCTGTAATAGTTTTCTAACTGACATTTATTAATTGAGTTAAATAATAAGAGCTGTTGAGGCGTTGAGTAAAATACAAGAGAAGCGAAAATTAAGATTAAATAAAATATGAACTTATGAATTGATTGTTCAATAAAACTTGCTAAATTGACTGAAGACTATCTGCAATGTAAATAACATACTATACCTGCTATTATCATATCAACAAATAGGCATGTAGCCTAGGTTAAAAAAAAACGTTTCTCTTTAGTCTGTCAGTTAGATCATCGAAAAATATTGGATGCCTACGTAGTTTCTTATTTAATTAGATCAATAAAAGGTTATGAAGATAAAACGCAACAAAGATTGGGGCTTGTGACGTCTCTTTCCAGTAAAAAGTGTACTGGTAAGCGACGTCACACGAGTTTTCAACGCGCTGTATCGTATTCATTTTTTGTTTACGTGACAAAAAAAAAACACTATCTATCAAAAAAATCGAAATCTACCTCACGGACTAATTAGTTTTTTTTAGTCAAATACCCTATTACCCATGCATGAATTGATAACACAATTTTATTATAATTTAATTACGCTTCATTATCGGCATCGGTGATATGATGCGAAAGACGTCCACTGCTGGACATAGGCCTCCCCAAGTGTCGCCACAAAAACCGGTCCTGTGCTATCTGCACCAGGTCTTCCAGTACGCGATCGCCACTCCAGAACTTTTCACCTCAACGATCATCTGTTCTCGAGCATCTGATATGTGCCGTCCGTTTGGCGATCCTTCGGGCTATGTCAGTAACCTTGGTAACTCTTGCGTATATCATCATTCCTGATTCGATCACGCAAGGAAATCCGCTTACAATTTGCAAAAGTACTTCATGAATTCTAGGTATACATTGTAATCTTCCAGTTTGAGACATAAACAGAGTGTAACGGAGTCATTTTCATCACTGATTCAGCCCTTGCAGATGAACAACTTTCTTCGAAGAAGTCAGTATATTCCCAAATAAATATTTGTATCTCCCATACCTACTAATTTTGATCAACTGATGATAACTTTGTATGGAAAAAACATATTTTCATATCAGATTAGTGGCCTGCCCTGGCTTCGCCCGCATTTATATTTTTTTTTCAAAATTTTCTTACAAACAACAAAAAAAGAATTAGCGAAATTGGACCAGCCGTTCACGCGTGCTGCCGTGACCAAGGGAAATAGGGATTCATTTTAATATGTATAGATTTTTTTGTAAAGAGTTCTGTCTTAAAAATATCAGCCAAATACTGTATTAAAATAATTCCCTGCACATTGGTCAACCATTTCCTTTCACAATATCTTGGTTTTCCTCTATTTGTCGGGAAATGCTCGGCCACCACCTCAAAGGCTAGCTATTCCTTTGAGTTCCAGCTCAGACTAGCAAGCACCTCAGCATATTAACGTATTGCTTTGAGTGTTGGAGCACTAAAACCAATGCACTTACTGCCAAATACTCGCCACGCCCTTGATTTCGAGGAAGACAGATTGTACGTACTGAGAGGGATCCGAGCTACTAACCGGATTCTTGGAACTTGTGCGTTCTTATTTAATAATTCACTTTGACATAACACCACGCTGGCTTTTAACCAACTTAAAAAAAGGAAAGGGTGAGAAACAAAACCAAAAACACCGACTTTGGAAATTAAAATTATTTTTTGGAAAGTTTTTGTTCGGAAGTCCATTTGATGCTAGCGATTGACAGCTGTCTTGCAGCTCACTTCACCTAAGTTATAACGGTGACCTCGTTAAATTTTAGCACCACAATTAATTTCAATAGAGAATATATTTACATCACACCAAACATTACGCCTAAAAATCTCATCAAAAATTTCTGTTTCATAAAAAATTTCATATCAAAAATGCATGAAATGTTTGTTGAATGGAAATCTAGTGTAAAATATGTATTGGAAATGTCTTAGGCACACGACAGAACGGTGGCGACGCCGGTAGTTCGCTCCGATCGGCTAGTAATTTTTGCCTCTGTTAAGTTTGTTTGGTAGCAGAACGAGGTAACAGGCATTTTTGATAAAACTTGGTTGTCTGTAAAGTCGGTTTACGGATGATAGTTTAACAACGTCGTAACAAAACATTGATGAAATGATCGTAGCGTTACAATGAGCGTAACGTTATAATGAGTCATCCTTTTTCGTGCGTGCAGCCGGCGTTCATCGATTTATTAGACGTTGTCACGTCAAAAAATATAGATTGTGTGTAGTTTTTCAGTATTTCATTGTACCTACGAGTATATAGGTATTTTGCATGAACCGGAATGGACTAATTGCCATCAATCTTCCACGTTTACATGGTCAATTAGTGAGCAATGCTGATCATCTAACGCTAGACTTAGTTGGAAGTCTTTCAAATTTCTGACTTTCTCTTAATACTCTCATCGGATACCCATGTATATATGTAAACTTTTGAGGCTATAACAGACTTGATACCCACTGAATAATTATTTTACTAGCAACACTGAGTTCGAAATTCCGTTGGTTTAGCTTGGTAGTGGGGATTAGTCTACATCCAGGCAGAAACGATTATTTTCGGAGATCATTCTTGTTTTTGAACTCATGGCAAGCAGTTAGTCCTAAAAAGTCGACACATAATTATTAGCTAGAAGATATTCCTAGAAATAAGCATATTTTATATTAGAAGTAAAGGTTATACTGTAAAATTGAATGACTGTCAGTCCTTATTAAAACGCATATATAACAATTCTGCTGTTTCAATTCTGTTTGTTTGTACATATACATAAATATACATACTTAGTGACATACAAATTTCAAATCAAAATGTGCTCTCCGTGATTTGAAAATTATATATCAAGTTGTTTCCGTTAACTTTAAGTGCCAATATTAATTTTACACCATACACGTGTTCATTAAATCATTAATCCTTAACAAAATACCTTATAATATTTCGTTTTACCGAATACCGTATTCTAATACTTTATTACGTCAATTACAAGCCCGGTATAACGTAAAATTAGATTGTCAATACAAACATGGTATGAACGCACGTCTTCCGAGCTTATCCATTCCTTTCATCTCCATATATTAATAATGTAAATAGCTTCATACTTACCTTCCCTTATGTGGTTACCAGAAATATTTAATTGAGTGTTTAAATTGTACGTTCGCATCGGGGGTGAATGCTTGACATTCTGATGGGTATGCCAAACACGAGATTCGACATCGGTATAGCTAATTTAAGGGTCGGGTTTGATGTAATTTCTTTTCACTTAAATTTCATGGGTTTTGTGATGAACGTCTTTTCTTTGGTGGTAAGTAGATGTATCGATGTTGTAGTAGGTTTTACTGAGAAAGGCTTGGGTAGATACTTTTGGAAACAAAAAAAAATGTTAAGTTTCTGTTACCTTTTTAATCCTATTAAGATGCCAAGTTTCACATCTTGGCTCATCGCCGCAAGGTTGCCTGCTTGTCGGTCTTCAACAGATTGCACTTCGGGGAGAGTGTCCAGGAACTCCACGACCTCATCCCACCGGCCCCCTTCTACCATCGGACATCTAGACGCACTGCAAGTTACCATCCCTACCTTGTTGCTATTCCACCAATTCGCACTAAACGTTTCCAAACGTCTTTTATAATGCGCACAGCAAAGGAGTGGAACTCTCTGCCTGCATCTGTGTTGCCGAACTCAAACAACCCTAGTCTCTTCAAAATTAGAGTGAACAGGCTTCTTCTAGGTAAGTTCGCTCCATCGTCGACTTTGTCTCTGTCATCTATGACCTAGACTAGAGTCAAGAGCAAACTCATCTCAAAAAAAAAAAAATATCGGCCTTTTCCCAACTCTGTTAGTTCGGCTTTCTGTACTATTATTAATCATGAAGCGACTGATCTCCACAACAAACCAGTAACTGGAGAACACAACACCTCTTGGCAAGACTAGTGTAATTTTCTTGGCTTTTACCTTAACTCCCCGTAACTACTGTCAAGGATCTACAAATGACAGCTGGGACCAACGGCGTTATGTGCTTTCCGAGGCACGGAGGAATCTCGGTATGTTAAGATGGTCACCCATCTACAGTCCTTGATCGGCAAACGTTGCTTAACGGTTACTTAAGGCTATTATTATTTAGCTTCACACTCCATCGATTATTTGAAAAAACACTCATATTATAATTATTACATGGTGAAAAATAATTAATTAAAAATAAGTACACACAAGTGTTATGCTAAATTATATGTGTATTATTTATTGACACTTGCCCAAAACCCGAATGAATGAAAGGAAAAAAGGGAGGCCTTTGCCCTGCAGTGGGACAGAATAGGGTAAAAATAAATAAATTAAAAATCAATAATCTATTATTGGGAAATATTTTCTAGGAAGGCAATATTTTGACACCATTTTGCAACTTTTATCAGTTCACTGTTGGGTAGATATGTACATATAAGTAACTTTAACAATGAACACACCATTACAAACAACAAAAACACTGAAATCCATTCAGCTATATACCAATTCCCAGTCCTCACGAATCACCCAGAATGTACTGGCGTGAACAAAGCAGTTTGTTAGTGCAGTACTTTTGCCTTACACCGCGCCTCTCAAAACGTCGAGTGCTTTTTCATTTCCTGCCGCCAGGGGGCGACGTCGGTGTTTATTTTATTTTCGCTAATGCCCTCCGACCGGCGTTATACAATTAAATTGTTTTTGGAAGCTATTTTTTTTGTCTGCTACCGTGTTTTGGTTTTGAGCAATGTTTTTGCGATTTGGACGAGGAAGTGGAGTTTTAGGGTCGATGGTTGTTTAAATGATTTTATGATTTTCAAATATTGCAGACTGGCGTGAGGTAAGTCATCAGTTACATTGATCCAAACTATTACACCTACTCTAATGAAAATAACTTTTATTCTGTACTAGCTTTTGCTTCGTCCCCAAGGTCTTATCTGCTAGTAGTAGTAGTCTGCTGCTAGCCTGGTGGGCAAGGAGACCTGAGCCCATTATTAGATTATTGGATATTTAGTGTGTGTACCCCTTTTTGTTTTTGTTTCGACTTTGCGTATATGTACCCATAGTATAAGGTAATAAGTACTTGTATATTATAAAACTGTATCCACGAGAACACTGCCGACAAACTGTACAGCAGTTTGGCAGATGAAATATGTATTTTTTTCCATGTAACTTTCTTGAATAAATAAATAAATAAAATAAAAAAATCTAACTATATTCCAAAATTCATCAAAATCGGTTCAGCGATTCAGGCGAGGAAGCTTTATTGCGAAAATCTATACAAACGCAAACGAATCCGCGGGTGAAAACTAGTTCGTAAATTCTTCACATTTGAATAACGAATATATCAATAATGTGAACTGTTTATTTTTGACTCTTGAAAAACGATAAGTAGTTAGATAGTTTTTGTTCGAGTTTCTACGAAGAGATTTGATAATGAAGATGTTAATATAACTTAAGGTCACAACACTATATTAACTCTAGTTGGCATAAGTGTACGACAAAGATGAGAAAGAGCGGAGCTTTCTAATACAGGGATTGTTTGCTTAAAAGGAGGCTCCAAATACATTTAAATATTATTTAGCTATTTTGTATTTTTGTATTTTGTATATGATGATAATGTTCTTGTGCGTCGCCCTTGTGTATATTTCACTCAATGTAATTCTATTTTACTGTCCTTATAATATAACTAACTGCATGTACTGTTACTAACACCCCTAGCGATTATAATCGTATTTATACTTTTTGTCTACCTGTGGGCAACGTTGTGGGTTGCATTATTGCCAACATTTAAATATTAATCTTAATTAGTTGTAAGATTTCATAATGTGACTGTTAGTTGCTCCTTTCCTATAAAATAAAATAAGATCTACAATTTTGTAGCAACTTCCAATCTAGGTACCTACAAACTCTAACAAAGTCATAAACACACCTAACACTAAAGCGATCAAATTAACGTCCTTCATAAATTAGCATTATCTCCATAATGATAATAAAATCGCGCATAAACTGAGGTCCGAAAACAAAGGAAGTTATTCCTTTGTGTGGATCTTGTGCACATGTGCGCTATGTCGCGGTAATTTTATCGTATGGACGAGGGCTAGAAGTACTGGAAGAGACTTTGTATTATTACTTTGTCTGCAAGCAACTGTGACTTTTCTTCTAGCTTTGTGTTTTATGTATTTATGTACGTAAAAGTAACGCCTTTCTTACATTAGTATTATATCTATCACCCGATAATTGCAAACTCCATAAGATTACAAATGTCTTAAGAGATTGTAAACTCTCGATAAATTGTATTGTATCAGTGTACGGTTCTACAATTTATCGGATTTTCTTGCCAAGTGGCGGAATATAGGGCACAGGAAGATGATATTAAAATCGCGCATCAACTCAGGTCCGAAAACAAAGGAAGTTATTCCTGTGTGTATTTCTTGTGCACATGAGTGGTATGTCGCGGTAATTTGAGCGTGTGGACGAGGGCTAAAATTACTGAAAAAGACTTTGTATTGTTACTTTGTATGTAAGCAACTGTGACTTTTGTTACTAAAATTTACACTTACATCCTCACAAACTTTCGCGTTCATTTCTGATTCAATCACGCAAGGAATCCCGGAGCAGAGCCCCCTCGTGTGCGTTTAGGTGGATTTCAGTCTTCTGATGAGGCCCGTTATAAGCGAATGATAGAATTTCATACCCTTCAAATTAACACAATTTGCATGCCAAAACGCTGACAACGACTTTAAAATCTAGTAAGAAATGAATACTATGTATGGTATCAACAACCTGGGGATTTTTAAGTCAAGAGACTTCGATGCAAGCGTGCCATCGTTGACCACATCTTTGCTTACCATCAAGTCAGATTGAGATCAAACACGAGCCTATCAATTATAAAAAAAACCGGCCAAGTGCGAGTCGGACTCGCGAAGGTTTCCGTACCATTATCTATAGACACGGCAAGAAAAATCACGTTTATTGTACGGGAGCCCCCTTAAATATTTATTTTATTCTGTTTTTTTTTCAGTATTTGTTGTTATAGCGGCAACAGAAATACATCATCTGTGAAAATTTCAACTGTCTAACTATCACGGTTCATGAGATACAGCCCCGTGATAGACGGACAGCGAAGTCTTAGTAATAGGCCCGTTTTACCCTTTGGGTACGGAAACCTAAAAATACACTCCCGAAAATATCCGCCCACATCTAGCAACATACGCATCTGTGGACGACAATTCATTATGACTATAATTTCTTGAGCGTTGATAGTGCCACCATCAATTTTCGATGAGGAGCTCTGAAGGCCGGGATACTGTTTGTAAATCATAATTACAATTGATTCCAGCCTGTTATTTTAGGCCTGATATTACTATTAAAGCAAGAGGTATTGTAATTTTACGATGCAATAATTTAGTTGGGTAATCTTAATATCTTTATTTGGTTATGAAATTGTGGTGTGTAGTATTTGTAGTCTGTTTCGGTTGATTACTTAAATATAATAAGTTTTTAGTTGCAGACAATATGCAGAACCATACACATTTAAACGAAATAACCCAAGATTAACCTCTCTTTATTAATATATCTTCCCAACTTGCATTACTTTTCTTATTCTGTTAATTTTTTTTTTTGGTATATGTCTTAATGGCGCAAATAAACTCTATTTCAATATTTTTTTCTTTAACCAATTTCTATTATAAAATTAGAATATTATTAAATAAATCATTTTATAAGTGTGACACCAGTGTGAATCTGTAGTGTTAGTAGTTCGGAGGACACGCCCGGGTGTCAGCTCTGTGAGGATCGCCCGGAGGACACGGTGGAGCATACGGTGGAGATCTGCTCTGCTTAGGTTGAGCACCGCCGTGTCCTCGTCGAGGCGATCGGCGGCGGCAACCTCTCGCGTCCGGCCCTGGTTGAATCCATGGTCCGGAGCGAGGAGGCTTGGGAAGCGGTCACCTCCTTCTGCGAAGCAGTAATGCTAGCGAAGGAGGAGGCGGACCGCGCGAGGGAAAGGCAAGGCCTTCGTCCCAACCGCCGCAACAGGAGAAGACGCCCCGGGCGTCGGGAGTCNCTGTTTCGGATTAAGCGGGAGGACACGCCCGGGTGTCAGCACTGTGAGGATCGCCCGGAGGACACGGTGGAGCATACGGTGGAGGTCTGCCCTGCTTGGGCTGAGCACCGCCGTGTCCTCGTCGAGGCGATCGGCGGCGGCAACCTCTCGCGTCCGGCCCTGGTTGAATCCATGGTCCGGAGCGAGGAGGCTTGGGAAGCGGTCACCTCCTTCTACGAAGCAGTAATGCTAGCGAACGAGGAGGCGAGGGAAAGGCAAGGCCATCGCCCCAACCGCCCCGCCCGGGGCGTCGGGAGTCGCAGGGCGATCCCCGGCCACCGTAGGCGCGTGCTTTTCTCACATGCCAGATCGATTTCCTCGTAATAGACGTGACAGTACCCAAATTTGCCTACAACAATATAAAACGGCACTTATGCGAAAAAGTGTATTTTACAAGGCTCCAAAAATCTATGATAAACTTCCGAAAAACTGGAAACAGTTAAGGGATGTAGCATTCAAAGGAAAAATAATTATTTTTGTAGCAGATAAGGTTTATTATAATTTGAATGAGTTTTTGGATGAGAAATTCTGATTATATTTTGTTTTTTTTTTAAATGATTTGACTCAGTGACATTATAAATAATTGTATTTAATATTTGCATGCTAATGTTTAAGGCAAACGTGATGATCTCTTTTTTAGAATTACTTTAACATCTCTAGCATGTCGACATTTTTGTTGTATGTATTCTGCTCATGTTTGTGCAAATAAATAATTGATTGATTGTTGTCTACTACACACACACATAAATTCATACTGCTTAGACCCATGATAAATAACAATACCAGGTACGCGCTGTAGGTAGATAATGTTGTGTACCCATGACCTTGAAAGAAAACCCTTGAAAATCATTCAATGTCTATTTGAAACACCCTCTGTGCATTCGAAACACCTTATTTTCCTGTCTTCTCCATCAAAATTATATGATAATAGCTTTTGCCCGTGACTTCGTACGCGCATACCCCATTTTTCCCGTTCCCGTAGTAATTTCGTGACAAATTATACACCTAAACCTTCCTCATGAATAACCCCATCCATTGGTGAAAATCGCATGAAAATTGGTGCAGTAGTTTTAGAGTTTATCGCGAACAGACAGACAGACAGATAGACGCGACGGAGGACTTTGTTTTATAATATGTAGTGATAGTGTGTTAATCTAGATATCAACCTTCAATATTCCATCTCAAAATCTTCTGCTATACTTAATTCTAGCACCAAAAGAAAGCAAATCCTAGCCGCCTGTAAATCTAATTGAATCGTATTCTTGCAGGGATTTCTATTACAGCGGCTATGTTTGTGAACGTCACCTCGGAGGCTAGTACCAGCCGCATTTGTTCTGCATAGACTAGACCGGCCTGGCTCGCAAATTTTGGAAATAGTGGAGGAGGCATTGATGAAGATGTGAAATTTAAACGCCAATTCTCGGACCTACTTAAACAAAAACCGGCCAAGTGCGTACCGGGCAACGCGCAGTGTAGGGTTCCGCAGTTGCACGTCACAATTTCCGACTTAGAATTGTGCTTTTTGTTTGATTCTATGTTGCCCTGTTCGCCAAACGTCACAAATATGTGACAAAAAGTACGGTGAATTTGTACGTTGCGTTTATGCTATGGCGTTCAAAGGTTAAATCAAGGCACGGGAAAGGGACACATCAATTCAATTTATTTAAATAACCATGACTCATTTGTTACTATTAACTTGTCCTATGTTATCTTAATCTATATATATAAAAATCAATTGCTGTTCGTTAGTCTCGCTAAAACTCGAGAACGGCTTGACCGATTTGGCTAATTCTTTTTTTGTTTTGGTCGCCAGATTACAGGGAAGGTTTTAAAACAAAAAAAAGGGAAGTAGGGTAGGTATGTAGGGTAGGTATGTAGGGTAGGTATGGAGGGTAGGTATGTAGGGTAGGTATGTAGGGTAGGTATGGAGGGTAGGTATGTAGGGTAGGTATGTAGGGTAGGTATGGAGGGTAGGTATGTAGGGTAGGTATGTAGGGTAGGTATGGAGGGTAGGTATGTAGGGTAGGTATGTAGGGTAGGTATGGAGGGTAGGTATGTAGGGTAGGTATGTAGGGTAGGTATGGAGGGTAGGTATGTAGGGTAGGTATGTAGGGTAGGTATGGAGGGTAGGTATGTAGGGTAGGTATGTAGGGTAGGTATGGAGGGTAGGTATGTAGGGTAGGTATGTAGGGTAGGTATGGAGGGTAGGTATGTAGGGTAGGTATGTAGGGTAGGTAGAGTAGGGTAGGTAACGGTTGACGGTTGTTGGTGAAGGGAGCGAAGCCGCGGGCACAGCTTGTATAGGTATATATTTCTAGTGTACGTGTGTATGTCACTGAACTCCTTCTAAACGGCTGGACCGATGTTGATGAAATTTTTGGTGTGTATTCAAGGGGATTCGAGAATGGTTTAGATTCACAATTGGACCCGGTAGGTGGCGCTGCAATCGATTTCTATAATTTTTCGTCAGACACAAAGCAAGTTCGGACAGGACAACGTCTTTCGGGACCACTAGTAATTAATATAATTAACAAATTTCTGTATAAGTGCTAGAGGTATACACATTACACAGCGGTAGTATCGTTCGACGCTTCACTGCAGCAAAACCATTTCATATAAAATGGCGCAGCAGCGATACACGCACGGACAATCCAGCCTGCTCAAAATCAGGGACAGGATACTGCCGGTCGAATCTGTAAACATGTTGAGTGAAGTGATCACGGGGTGAGCTGTCAATCCATATAATCAAGTTGTCACGTGATCACGAAGTGAGCTGTCATTCCATCTTGATTATATGGATAGACAGCTCACCTCGTCATCACTTCACCCAAGCCTTCACTTCGATATATTTACAGAATCGACCGGCGGCCCATGACCTAAGTAAGTTACTCTAGCAAGTCTACAAACCTACGAGGCAGTTTATCAACAATTTACAAATCTTTAGCTCTTCTTAAAATACGGCATCCCATCCCAAACATCTTCGTAGCTCTGCTCTGCTGATGTATAATGTATGTAGTACCGAACGGAGCAACCTTTGTTAAAATAAAACATTCCTTTGGTCCGGGACTTATGTAATTCTATTATGAAGACGTACCTACTTATTAAACTTTCAGACACTCGATTTTTCTCGAACTCATTACTTATTTGGTTTGTACTCGTTACTTTTTGTAGATTTCGTGTTTTAACAAACATGCGATGTCAAGACAAGGTTTTATTTTTAACATTTATCTTCGACTTTCTGAACCCTGCGTAAGTCACAAACAGATATGTCTGATTGACCTGAGAAACAAACTAACAATTAAAGATATTTTTTTTTGATGAATAAGTTACTTCTCGTCAAGTTTGCTTCATCGTTGACCATAATTATCATGGCTTACAATCAGCAATGCGAATCTGTAAACATCTCATCGAGTAAACTTAGGTGAAGTGAGCATGAAGTGAGCTGTCAATCCATCTTGATTATATGGATTGACAGCTCACTTCGTGATCACTTCACCCAAGCCTTCACTTCGATATATTTACAGAATCGACCGGCGGCCCATGACTTAAGTAAGTTACTCTAGCAAGTCTACAAACCTACGAGGCAGTTTATCAACAATTTACAAAACTTTAGCTCTTCTTAAAATACAGCATCCCATCCCAAACATCTTCGTAGCTCTGCTCTGCTGATGTATAATGTATGTAGTACCGAACGGAGCAACCTTTGTTAAAATAAAACATTCCTTTGGTCCGGGACTTATGTAATTATATTATGAAGACGTACCTACTTATTAAACTTTCAGACACTCGATTTTCTTGAACTCATTACTTATTTGGTTTGTACTCGTTACTTTTTGTAGATTTCGCATTTAACATTTAACATTTAATGAATAAGTTACTTCTCGTCAAGTTTACCATAATTATCATCGCTTACAATCAGCAGTGCGAATCTGTAAACATCTCATCGAGTAAACTTAGGTGAAGTGAGCTGTCAATCCATACAAACGAGATGGAATGATAGTTCACTTCATACTTACACCACCTAAGTTAACACGGTGAGGTGTTGACAGAATAGACCGGTAGGTGAGATAGAAGTGAAAGGCGAACATATTAATTGTAAAAAAATATAGACATGTAGAGATTCCAAACACATTCAGAAAAATATGACTACAGATTTTCTTTGCCAACCCTTTCGGGTAACACAGGTGTTCCCACACCTAATGCGTAAAAAAGGCAAAAACGAAGTAACAAGATAATCAAAATAATGTCTAAACACGTGTGACCATCTATGAAGTGGGCGGTAAGCATGAAACCTACACGATACAAGAATACCTGTCATTACTCCCTCTGCAGGGCAATGATCTATTGTACAGAAATAAAATTGTTTTTCCATTGTTATTTTCAGTCATTAGCCGACGTGGGGCAATGTGTTGACATAATTTTAGATTTGTTCCGGATTCGCCCACAAAGTTCGCCTGATTTTTATTTATCCGTGTTCGCCCCACTTTTCGATCCTTTTTCGCCGCGTTTATCATTTGTTTAATTCATACGATTATTTGAGTAGGTACTGTTTCCCACTTTTTGTTCCTTTTTCGCCTAATTTTGTTTTGTATGAAGATCTATGCTTATAAAGTACAGTCAGTCCGAAAAATATCTTTGATTACCCGACTGCAAACGGGGTTAATTATATTTGTGTAGCGTATCTACATTACGTTATGTAGGGGTACATATACGTCATGTAGATTCGTGTATTTTGTTGATTACATTATTGCATTTGAACGGTCCGACATCTCATCATATCAATCTTATAATAAGGGAATTCCGGATGGATTTAGCCTAGTTTACGTGAGTATATTAGCATTCTCTTGTTGTTTTGACTGAAGTCTTGTTCAACATCTCCAGCTTGCTTCTATTGGCCGGCCGGAGTTAACAATAAAGAGAAACAACTATTAATATTTATCTTTATTATACTTATTAAACGCAATTTATATGCTACAAGTCGATATAGCTTTTTGTTTTGTTTTATTTACATTTATGTTTCTGTTCAACCATCTTTTCTTTGTGACAGCCGACCATAACCTCCCACATGCGCCCGCGCGCTCTATTCATTTGTCTATGATATCGACAAATGAAGCTGGAGCACTGGGCTATTGGGTGTCAGCTTATTTATTGTTTGTATGTACCGGTTTTTTTACTATTTTTATTATTTATATATATTAATAATTGTTGCATTTTTACCCATATTTATACTTATTATTTTATTTGTATATTTCTTTTATATATGCTCCGTGAGTGTATCCGTGGCACCACTGACTGGCCCTATCAGAATACCAGCGCTGCGTTATTTATTTTTTAGATATCGCAGCATAAGCTGAGATGGCCATTTTGGCCTCGCACAGATAATTATTTTATTATACTGTTTAGTTATTAATTTTATTTTACTGGTTTGTTTGTCTTGTGCGAGTCCCAAATAAACATTTTTCTTTCTTTCTTTCTTACTAAAACCTGCCAGAATGGATAAATGCTCACCAAAAGGCGAAGTCGGAGCCCCGCGTGGCGGGGGCTCCATGGTTTAAAAAAAAAACAACCACGAAGGGGATAGCGGGGTCTGATTCGCTCGCTTCGCTCGCTCACTAGACACCGCCATCCCTTTCTAACCTAACCTGTCCGAGTCGGGGTGCCCCAAGTCCCGAGCTCGCTTAGCTCGAATCAGTTCCCGCTATCCCCTTCGTGGTTGTTTTTTTTTTAAACCATAGAGCCCCCGCAACGCGGGGCTCCGACTTCGCCTTTTGGTGAGCATTTATCCATTCTGGCAGGTTTTAGTAAGAAAGAAAGAAAGAAAAATGTTTATTTGGGACTCGCACAAGACAAACAAACCAGTAAAATAAAATTAAAAACTAAACAGTATAATAAAATAATTTCTGTGCGAGGCCAAAATGGTCCCTATCTCAGCTTATGCTGCGATATCTAAAAAATAAATAACGCAGCGCTGGTATTCTGATAGGGCCAGTCAGTGGTGCCACGGATACACTCACAGAGCATATATAAAAGAAATATACAAATAAAATAATAAGTATAAATATGGGTAAATAAGCAACATAGTAATACATTTATTGATTTTGAATTTTACATAGGTACTTAGATCGGTATTTTTCATTTTGGTCAATTAACGGTGAGGTAAACCAAGGTAAGGAACGTAGTGCATAGGAATTTCAAGTTTTAGCTTTATGAACTTCAGTAACATATCCATTTGACATTTTAAGCTTTCGGTTTTGAACATAAGTAAAAAAATCATTAAGTATTTAGATTTTAGGGATTTTGAACGTAGGTTATTTTACGTTAGTTCTTTTAATATTAGATATTGCAATACGTAAAAGAAAGAAAGAAAAATGGTTATTTGGGACGCGCACAAGACAAACAAAACTGTAAAATATAATTAATAACTAAACAGTAATATAATATAACAAACATGGATAACTAAATAGTAAAATAACTATCTGTATGAGGTCCAAAATAGTCCCTATCTCAGCTTACGTACCCACTTCATGACATGTTGCCATCTTGGCGCTACTGCACTATGGACTAGCGGCCAATATCTGGGCCCCATAATTGAGTGTGCATTGTGTAAGTCACCCGCTGCCATTTTTATATGTATCTTTATTATATTGGTCTGGCAGGAGACAAAGCCCTTTCAAAGGTCTACATAATCTTCCCATTAAGTCACCCTAATTCATTTTTTTTTTGTTTAATATTGGTTTACTCTTGACTCTAGTCTAGGTCATAGATAACAGAGTCGACGATGGAGCGAGCTTACCCAGAAGAAGCCTGTTCACTCTAATTTTGAAGAGATTAGGGTTGTATGCGTTCGGAAACACACGCAGGCAGAGAGTTCCACTCCTTTGCTGTGCTCATTATAAAAGACGTTTGGAAACGTTGAGTGCGAATTGGTGGAATAGCAACAAGGTAGAGATGGTAACTTGCAGTGCGTCTAGATGTCCGATGGGCCGGTGGGATGAGGTCGTGGAGTTCCTGGACACTCTCCCCGAAGTACATAAATCTGTAGAAGACCGACTCATAGCGTAACACCTTTTCTTTTCGTGGGCGCGCGTCCAAAGTCGGGGTTATCTTCTTTTGATTTCTGTGAATTGGCTTCAGCCCCTTCTAGTCCTCCTTGTAGGATATTTACAGAAAAAATACTAAGAATATATACTTCTGGACACATCTATTGGCCCACCTTGTATTTTCAGTTTCGTTTGGTCCTAGCTAAAATTTTATATTAGGTCGAGCAAAAAGTTTTTATGCAGTTTTGAACCTGGCACATTCACAATTTCATTCAATAGTCTTTTTTTGAATTTCGAACACAGAATTTAAAGAAACAAAAGACAATTTGGAGCCTGTTTGTTGATATCAAACAATCGAATACTAAGAAAACTTGGTTTTATTGGTTTACTTGGATTTAATTCTTGAAAAAGTGATTGATATCTTTGGTTTTGCAACAAACATTACTTATTCTTAACATTAAGGTGAGGTTCTATCAATAATCTATGGATACTTCACCTGAAGTCGCCGCCCAAGCTGTGGCACTTATTCAGGCCGGACACAGCCAAAGAAACGTGAGTGCTCAACTTAATTTAAGTCGATCTGCGGTCCGAAATGTTTATCGGAGGTACCTAGAGACTGGCGGCTTTGTTCGTCGCCAAGGAAGGCCACGATCTCGGGTCACAACTGAAAGGCAGGATCGATTCATCGTGACGACCAGCTTGAGAAATCGTCACCTTACCTCCATTGAGATACAAAACCAACTTCGCGACTTCCACGGAGTATCTGTGAGCGCTCGAACTGTTCGGAGAAGGTTAAAAGAACGCGATATGGTACCACACAAGCCAGCTAATGGGCCCAAACTAACGCGAGCCCACCGAACAGCGCGCCTTCATTTCGCACGCAGTCATTTAAATTGGACACAGCAAGATTGGAGCCGTGTACTCTTTTCTGATGAGTCTAAAATTGTGTTACATGGCAATGATGGAAGGAAGAAGGTCTACCGACGTAAGGGAGAGCGTTTCGCACAATGCTGCTTTGAAGAGAGGGTTGCTTATGGCGGTGGCTCATGGACTGTCTGGGGCGGTATATCCGCGAGCGGCAAAACTCAACTTGAGGTTGTTACAGGACCACGGCTGCCAACATTAAATGCTGAAAGGTACATTCGTGAGTGCTTAGAACCTCACGTGATACCATACGCGGACTATGTGGGCCCAAATTTCCTTTTTATGCATGATAATGCAAGAGCCCATGCGGCCGGCATCGTCAGGGAATATCTTCGGGATGTGAACATCACAGTTATGGACTGGCCAGCCAGAAGCCCAGACATGAACCCCATTGAGCACATGTGGGACGAGCTAAAAAGACGTGTTAGGGCTCGTCAGCCAGTTGCCCAGACGATGCAGGAGTTGAAAACTGCCATAGAAGAGGAATGGGAGATGATCCCTCAAAATTGCATAGAGCGGTTGATAAACTCTATGCCTAATCGTATGAGAGCTGTGGTAGATGCCCATGGAGGCAACACGCGTTATTAAATTAAACCTTTATTTGATAAAACATGTTTTTTATTCAAAAATCAATTGCCTTTAACAAGGCGCATATCCGACTTGTTAGGCGTAGCTCCATGTCGTATGGTATTCTGAATTCAAATTTAAAACAATACGATCGAAAAAGATGGTAAAATGTATCAGGTTTAAAACTGCATCAACAGTTTTTGTTCAATCTAGCAATCATATTTCGGTAGGGGCCATCGAAACCTAAACTCTAAGGTGGGCCAATATATGTGTCCAGAAGTGTATTTCATCATCATCTGCGTTTTCCGGAATAATTGATACAATAAATACATAAATAATATAAAAATATATCTATTTATTTATTTCATTTAAAAACCATGATTTGAATGAGAGCCCATAATATTTTTTTGCATCGTACGACCTGTGCGGTTTTTATGATTTAGCCACGAACCACGTCTGGTTGTTAATGTTAAGCCACGAGCCCACTATATATAGCACAATGTGAACACCTGAATTGTTTAGCAACTTTTGATACCGACTGTACCTACTCGAGACACAAGATGAGATTGAGAGATCGTCTCAAGTTCCCATCTTAGCAACATGGTATGTTAGTAAACTAATATTGGAAAAACAATTTAATTGAAAATCTGTAGGCACAAACAAATTGATTTTGCCTGAAATTGACGAACAATGTTCCGATTTAAGTTTAATTTTCGTCAGCAAACCGTCTTTTGTTTTACAGTATAACTTGATTAATTTCAAGATTAGATTTAATTAGATTCTTCTTATAATTTAATCTACATACGGTTTACATGTACAGGGAAGTTACTTGGTACAGTTTCTTGTGAGATTATAATTACGAATTGTTGGATCAAGTTTCAAGGTTATTTTTACTCGTTTTGAGTACCAGTGATCGGCCAATCGGGCGCTAATATACCTAAACTTCACTTTTATTCCCACGAAAGTATAATACGGACATGCTTTTGAGAATCCCGGATCCCGGAATCGTTAGAAATTCCTGAGATTGCTAAAAATGCCCGCATACAAAATATAGTTAGAACTCGTTGTGAACTCTCATTGTTTTTTTTTATTTAAAAAGCCGATTCTAATGGAACTTTTAATTTATAATGAAAGTTTTTTCATTAAGTTTGTTATAGTTGTTTTTACAAAATTGTTGTTCAATCTCTGGAACCCGGGATTACTTATTTATTCAGAAAGGAATGTCCATATTATTCTTTCACGGGAAGAAGTGTAGGTATGTAAGCACCCGATTATCCGATTACTGGTTTATAACCATGTTCGCTTCTGGTGTTTTGAGGCATTCACTAACTAAACTAAGAACCACCTTTTCTAAGATTTCTTAAAAAAAACTAGTTATTGAGACCCAAGAGAAGATATCCGCAGTAGAACCATGTTTACCGAGATAGCCCGCAGAATCGCAAAACTTAAGTGGCAGTGGGCAGGGCACATTTCTCGCAGAACTGATGGTCAACGGGGCCGAAAGGTTCTGGAGTGGCGACCGCTTACCAGAAGACACAGCGTTGGTAGATCTCCCACAAGGTGGACCGATGACCTGGCCTATGTCTAACTGAAATCATCATCATCTGCCTAGCCTTTTCCCAACTATTTCGGAGTCGGTTTCCAGTCAAACCGGATTTAGCTGAATACCAGTATTTTACGTAGAGCGGCTGCCTACCAGACCGACACAACCCGTTAACTGGGTATCACGGTACTTCTTGGCATGACTGGAGTCAGATTTACTGGCTTCTGACAATCCGTAACGACTGCTAAAGATCTACAAATGACAACCGGGACCAATGGCTTAACGTGCTTTCCGAGGCACGGAGGAAACTCAGTATGTTAAGATGGTCACCCATCCACAGACCAACCGTGGCAAGCGTTGCTTTACCTTGATCGACCTGTACGGCTGTTATTCTTTTAGCCACGAACTCCTCTAACTGAAATGATGAAAATAAAACGAATTCTTAAATTAAATCCGACCAAACCTAAAATCGAGCTGGGTGATCCGAATTCTTAGATCTAATACTTCACTGAAAAGACTCGACTTGCATGACAACAGACTCCACCGTAATCCAAAACATTCATCCATCTCGAAACTTGTAAGATAACAAGACGCAGACGTCAGCAGCCATTGCAAGCCTTCATTCGAGCATCGCCATAAAAACAGAAGGACTATAATCTTGACTAAACATAATCCCCAAATAAATCTCCTTTCTTAAGATACCGTACACACTTACTGTCGTATTCAGAGTCTTCGTTTAGTATTTTTTTAATTTAAATAAACCAGTATATCTACGAAGATGACATTTGATTTGAAGAAATGACATCGTCGGCCATTTTTGGGCGATTTTACTTTTCATACCTGTTAATAAGTTCAGACAATTACCTATAATAGTGAGTTACTTTATTCCATAAATACTTAAAACTAACTAGAAACTACACTAGAAATAAAAATTAATTAATTAACCCTAAAATATGGCCTCAAAAAATTCATCCGTATCGCTGTCGACTGGAAGTGTACCCAAAAGACTGGCGGCATTGCCACGTCGTATGGCAATGCTTATTCTTTGACCAAGGTAAAAGTTAATAATATAGAAAAATATTATCGATTATATCAGTCTAAAAACGTTATAAATGCCCATTCCCTTAAACCTGTTTACTGAACAATGCTTAATCTAAACACAGAAAAACTGCTTAAACGGGATTTTCATAATTTTGATTGATTCAATTAAATGAGACTATTCAGTTGTTCCTCCTCCAGTAAACTGAACAGAAATGAAATTAGCAGGTTAACGAATGGCTGACGGCATTCTACTGTTTGATATATATATTTTTTTATATGTGATCTGGTAATGGGTTGGCCACTTTACACGCAGAACCAGTGAACGTTAGGGTAGACGTTCTGGAATGGCGACTGTGAATTGGCATACGTAAGATAGAGCACCCTTGGGCTAGGTGGAGTGACGATCTATTCAGGGTAGCAGGTAGATGTCAGTAGCCGAGATGAATAGTCTGCGGCTTTAGGCTGATGATGATAAGTCATATTTACGTCTGAGACCTCTCCCAAAATTCTTCCAGGTACCCTTTTCAACCCACTTCAAACCAGCCCTGTTATATTTACGCTGGTCAATTAAATTTAATGATTGACAATTATAAAGGAACGTCTCTGAGTACGACACTGAGTCAGATATGACGCCAAGAATATAATTTTACGCCAAAAGTCGTTTTGCTGACTTCGCCGAAACATGGCGGCGTCGCCGAAAAACAGTCGCGAAGTTTGTCTGAATTAATTAATTTCGGTTGAGGATGGTGCAGCATTCTGATAGTGAAGGAGAAAGGACATAGATTAAAGATAAATATATGGAGTGGCGGCTGATGATTGAACTGTCTGAGAATCTGATCATTTGCTTTAAAGTTTTCTTTTTAGGGTTCGCGAAGGATAACGAACGGAACCCTATTACTAAGTCTCCGCATTCTGTTCGTCTGTCTATCAGCGGGGTCTCATTTCATGAACCGTAATATTAAAGATTGAAATTCTCATGAAGTGAAGCAAAATTATTTGTCTTATTTTCTTCTAAGTAACAAAATAATATACTTGTTATTTTTAATTATATTTCGCAACCACCCCATTTATTCCGTAGAAATGTGGTGTACAATAAAGTATATAATAAATAATAATAATAATACAGATTTCTGGAATTAAATAATCGTCAAACGAGTATAGGTACTGATTCAATCGTTTTACTAAGGCCCAGTGAGTTCATGAGAATTTTCATTCTCCTAGAATTTATTAAGCAATTTCTAACGTATAAATACACATTTAACAAACTCGGTTTTATTTTCTAAAACCATGTTCAGCGAATAACTTTTTAAATTGGTCAGCAAGCATTTTATAACAAGATTTATAATTACAAAGAACATTTAATTTAATGGGGACCCTTACGAATAACTGAACAGTAAAATATAGTTCAGAATAAAAAGTCAATTAGAGGACCAGAATTATTTAAACCTTCGAAACTGAAACACATGAACGATAAATATTTTGTTAATCGTCGATCTAACGTCCCATGAAAGTATTTTATTTAAAATCCATGCAAATTTGACCCCAAAGTGAAACTGTTAAAGTCTCTGACAGCATCTGTGTGACCTACAGCCTTTTTTACTCTCTTTTGTGCTCCCCGGACTATGAGGGCAAAGAAAGAGACTACACCCGTGTTTGCGAAAACGCTTGTGCACTGTCTCATACGTACTTATCCAATTACCGTTGATCCACCGTAATGGGAATTCAGCCGGGAGGATTATTTATTATTATTCTGTTTATTCATTTTTTTTAAACTTACTTCTTACATATTAAAATATTTCTTAAAAAATGCAAAAACAAAAAAAAAGTATTTAAAAATATTAAAATAGTGGCCCACCGATATCGGGAACAGGGTCCAAGCTACCGGAGGTCAGGGCTCAAGAGAGAAGAACCTCCTAACAATACGAGCCGTGTCCAGAAGTACCGCCTTCTGAATCAGGCCCTTGATCCAGCTGCCTAACGAGAGCCTCCTGAGGTGCTGGTCGAGGCTCGTGGCTATTAAGCCGTTGGCTGACACGACTATCGGTACAATGATTGCCGTTATTATTATTTCGTTATTACTAAGATCAAAATATGTATTAATTTTCTTAGTTATAAATATTTATAAGATCAATACTATGTTTTTATTTATATTATTTATTGTTATGGCTTACTGTACGCTTTGGTGCAAACTGTAAGCATAGTAAGCAATTGTTACGAAATAAATAAATAATATAGTGACCATAGAATGTTAACGTCAGTACTGCCTTTCAAAGTTTCATTTTCTAATATAGTCTCCAAGAATCAACCAAAAGTTAGGTACAATATTTGGCCACCGCGTTGACAACTCTGTGGCAATGACTAAGCCGCTGCAAAGTGTTCACATTACTCTTTAAGTGAACCCGTAAGGATAAGTGCTCAACATTCACTATTCAGCAAATAAAAGAGCCATTTTCCTTGGATCTGACCGGGTAATGGAAAAACAGAGGACGGTGATTCGACACGAAAACTGTGGACCGAGATTTTGTTTAAAGAAAAAGAGACTAAGAAACGTTGGATAACATCGCATAAAGGAAGAAAAGTATATAGGGTTCGTTATGGTAAAATGGATAAATCAACGACGATCGATAGATTCCACTACACACATCGATGCCATCGATAGACGGCAGAATAAATTAGTCGACGTCGATCGATAGTTTCTACTTCTTTCTCTGATCAGCCAAAGGTACCACACCAATCAATCAACGTCGATCGATGGCAATTGTTTATCGTCCGTTGTGCGTCGATTAGCCAAAACCACACCAATCGATCAACGTGTATACAAATCGATCGATCATCATTCATGGATCGATTTGTACCATTAATCCCATCCAAATTCAATAGTTTCCAATAAATCCGTGTCATATTAAGAAAAAAATATTTTACAATCTTACGGCGTTTGAATTTTCCGGTAAAATATGCATGTAAGTCGTCACGAATCCACGAAATAAAAAGTATATTTGCTCTTAAAAATCCAGAAAGAAATATCTGAAGGCAAAATTTCGCCAAGTCCTTACTCTCAGTGGTCCCGGATCCCCGCTTCGAGTGTTCGCCGGAGATAAATGTGGTTAGACGTATAATTTGTACTATTTATCCAGCAGTTAACAATTATTCGGTCAGCCAGCTTAATTTATTCCAGTCTGGGACCACTATTTATATGTTCACCTTTTTTTGTACCACCCGTCGTATTTTTTGTTGTTATTCGCAAGTGGCCAATCTGATAAGGGCTTCATTTTGCTCGATATAAGAATAAAAAGTTGTTGTAAATTATGACTTTTAATTTCGGTATGATTTTGTTTATTTTACTAGAAATATTTAGATAAGAAAAAAAAATATTTAGTGTTTTTTTTTTTTGCAGAACATAAAATTATATTTTTAACACTCACGATAACTGGCCCTTTTAGGCACGCAATGATCGCCTTTGAATCGGGCCTCTATTCCGCCTCAGTTGCAATTACAAAATTTGAAAGAAAGAAGAAAGAAAAACAGTTTATTTGCGACAAGCATGACGCATACCAAAAATATAAAATAAACTAAATTACAAAAGTTATGCAAGTTTGCCCATTCGAATCAAAATGTAAAAAAAAAATATTACATCACGCACGCTTGTATTCCAAGACGGACTTTACCGGGGCTCGATGCGAGCTTACTGCCATCCTCTAGGCTTACATGCAACTCCGGTACTGAGAAATTGCAAACAGAAAAACCCGAAATATGATGTGAGCATGCCACCATCAACCAGGCACTAATCCTAACTCCGAGCTTATTACTGGGAAATTCAATACGAAAAACACACAAACACGTTTTTCCTAAACTGGTAACACATGCATATACTATTTTAAATCGTTATCGAGGTGGTCTGCGAGCGAATACTGGGCATAACCCTATCCATAAACTCAATGTCATTCTACCTTACCTGGCAATACATACTATTTTTAATCTCTCTCGAACCGGTCTTAGTTCTAGGAGTCCCAAAAATAACAAAAGCCAATATTACAATAGGTACATGAAGCACATTTCTTCAGATTTTTAATAACGTCCCATGCATATTCCCATGACCCAAACAAAATCTCAACGAGCTTGTTATCGGGCCTTTTCACAGATTTCCCGCCCACCTTCGGAACCACGAAATATATTGGCGCAGAAGGTTGACTCTGTACAAGGAGCGAACACTCACTCGTACATATACACGCTAAACGTAGAACGAGTGCAAGCGCTCTCGCGACCGGCATTTGTTTCAGAATGTGTAAGTGCAACTGTTTTCTGAAAATGTTAAAAAAGTCTAGCTTTTTTATGCCTATGCTGGGGCTGGCCTTCAGTCTAACCGATTGCACCTGAAATGGTATTTTACGCCTGCCTTTCTGACCTCCAACATCCCAGTTATTATAAACTCCCTTGAGCTGTCCCGTGTCGACTACTGGGAACTGGGAATAATACTTTTTTTTTTTAAACAAAGGAATGTATTTCCTTAAGGTCTATGTATAATGCAAAATGAAATTATTTAATTAATGTCACGAACAACAGTAGACGTTTCGAACCGACATAGTATCGAACTAATAAATTACCGAACTAATGAGCAATCCCTGCAGGGTTTTTCTAACAGGATTTTTTGCACAAACATTACATCGCACCAATGAAGCATCGATGGAATAAAACATCGTACCACTAAATTATCGACACACCGTGTTCGATATAATAAAAATCGAATTATTTTATTTTTATTTTATTTATTTAAGGAAAAACAAACAGTAGCACAATAACAAATATTCATAATATCTTAAATATTACATTTTAAACAATTATGCTACCCACTACAAGCCAGCCAATCAAGCAAGCCAGATAATCTGACACCAGTCTTGCCAAGGAGTACCGTGTTACCCAGTTGATGGGTTGTGGAGGTCTGGTAGGCAGCCGCTCCACGTAAAATAATGGTATTCAGCTGAATCCGGTTTGACTGGAAGCCGACCCCAATATAATTGAGAAAAGGCTAGGCAGATGATGCTACCCACTACGTTCTCCACAGATTACAATAAAAATTATTTTGAAACCAGCTTTAGACACAGATACAGTACCTGTAAAAAAAGTAAAATATACATATATATATAAAAGAAAAAAATAAATTTAAAGTAGGTAAGTTTGTGTGCGTACATCATTAATCATTACCTACGTTGTATAGAATTTTGCTGATCTTTTAGAGTTCATTAACATTAACTTTCGAAATCAGGCAGGGAACCCATTTGAATACCCGCAACCACTGCCAAAGACCTACAAACGACAGCCGGGCATAACGTGCTCTCCGATGCACATAGGAGTCTCAAAGATATTGGATGGTCGCCCATCCATAGACCAACCTTTGACTGGCCTGTTCGTAGAGTGGTTAGTGACCCTGACTGCTAAACCGGAGGTCGTGGGTTCGATTCCCACCCAAGACAAATCTTTGTGTGATGAGCATGATCATTTGTTCTGTGTCTGGGTGTAATTTGTGTATAATATGTATCGATTTAGAAATATATAAGTATGTTTATCAGTTGTCTGGTTGCCATAGCACAGGCTCTGCCTAGTTTGGGATCGGATGACCGTGTGTGAGTTGTCCCAAGATATTATTATTTATTATTATTAACCTACACAAATGTTTCTTAACACTAAAGATCGACCCCGAGCAGCCATTTTATTAAGCCACGCGTTCTCCAATAAAGCCGACCTTCTGGACCATCTTTTATCTGTTCAGTCGGTCTTTAGAGAACAATGTTTGGCCCGTCGAAAAAATGGCGAAGTAAGCTCGGCCCCTTCTATTAAAAATAAAAACGTTGTGCCAATTTGGCTGCTAATCAAAGGGAGCTGAGCTAGCGATCTTGCGATAGCTACTGTTTGTGTAGCGCTGAGGATGCTTCACGGTTTTGACGTCATATTTTCAGGGGTTATAATGTAGGTGGAGTGTAGTTATTTCGAGTAGGTAGGTTTATATAACCTGCAGCCAGCTTATTTATTTATTTACCAACTCTGGATGACTTACAACTCAAACAAATAGAATAATAAAAGCATGTGAGACTGACAGCCAATCAAAAGGTCTTAAAAACAATCACTTCTAAAATAAAGATTGTTTATTTTTATTTTATTTATTTGGCTTTAAATTGAATACACGTGTACAAGGATTGGAAAGGAAGAGTGAAAAACACAACACAGCTACCAAAAAGTACAACATTCAACCTTAAACTAAATTCACATGTCATATTTAATACAAGAATAGAAACCCTAACAACCAAACACTTATTTAAAAAAACTAAGGCTCAGACACTTTCTGGCCGAAGACACACCCGTTATAAAAGGATTAAAATCATGCTGTTTACATCATTATTCCAGGAACTTGGGCCCGCTTGTACCACCCAGAGATATCTTATTAACTTCGTGTTGGTAACCAGCTTTGAGTTAAGTTTTTTGTACGATTTTATCTTAGTGTGTATAATATTATCGTAAAACAGCTCACAGTTTCAATAACATGATCAAACGTCGTCGTCCTGGGGCCCTACTATGAAGTCTTAAAACGATCATGATTCCGCTCTAAGAGGGAGACGGAACTATACTTAGGGAATAGCACTATCCCGTTTACATAATCGGAATTGGATGGCATTAGCGCGTCATAGTAAAGCTGCTGTTATTTCTTGAAAAATGCTTAAAATTACAGTACGTCGTCATTTATGGTCACGTCAAGGAACCTTACTTCAATACCTATAAAAATATTTTACGCTAGTCACAGAATGATGATGACAATCTACATTCTTGGCAAAATATTGTGTTTATTGTAAGTTTGACCACATGGATTTACACTTAACAATCAGCCATTCTTCGTCCCCACAAACAATACACAAAAAGGTTCTCCAAAAACAGTAACCCAGAAACCTCATTGGATCTCAAAGTTTATAATATACGGGCCGAGTGAAATGGCTCGATACTGGAGAGTCCTCCATAGTCCTCCATGATCCTCCAGAGTCCTCGGCCTCTGCTCGCTGAAGGACCATCGATGTTGCGCCACGATTAGCGGTAAGTGACGGCTGCTGTACGTCTTGTGTGCCTAAGATTTGAATGGGGGTGAATATGTATGGGCACTGTTTTGTAGGGGTTAAGTGGCCATATTAGACGCTTGGGCCATATTAGGGACGTATATCGACGGTTTCTTAAGTATGGTGGGAATGTTAGATTGGTGCAATATAATATAAATTTGAGGAGCTCGTGGCTAAATAATAACAGCCGCACAGGTCGATCTTCAAGGTTAAGCAACACTTCCCGAGGTTGGCCTGTGGATAGGTGATCATCTTAACATACCGAAACTCCTTCGTGGCTCGAAAAGCACGTTAAGCCGTTGGTCCCGGCTGTTATTTCACAATTGACAAAATTTCTTGTCTCTTATCAAATAATGCAATCTGTTCTTGTGGTGATAGACGTGAAACGAATACAAAATGGGGTTCCTAACATTGAAAAGTTTTATTGAAAACCAAGCGCAGTGAACCAGATTATTCAACTAGGTACTAATTTTTCCTTCGAGTAAATGGGTAACTTTTAAGTACTGCCATTCAGTTTTTGTGTGAAAAAGTAAAATCCATTCTCACAAACTTTAGTATTTATTATACTAGTTGGATTAGATACATTATTGCACCAATCTAACATAAGCTGCCTAGTCTTTTCCCAACTATAATGGGGTCGGCTTCCAGTCAAACCGGATTCAGCTGAATACCAGTATTTTACGTGGAGCGGCTGCCTACCAGACTTCCACATCCCATTATCTGAGTAACACGGTAGTTCTTGGCAAGACTGGAGTCAGATTTACCGGCTTCTGACAATCCGTAACGACTGCCAAAGATCTACAAATGACAGCCGGGATCAACGGCTTAACGTGCTTTCCGAGACACAGAGAAAACTCGGTATGTTAAGATGATCACCCATCCACAGACCAACCTTGGCAACGACCCGTGCGGCTGTTATTCTTTAGCCACGAGCTCCTCCTCTCATTACTAAAACAAGACTATTGGTATTTAACTAAACAATTTACACAAACTCGGATCTATAAAATTGGGTTAAAATTTCAAAGAAACAACATTCCAGCAGAGATCTCTGCCAAATTCTAGTCTATTATTTAATAAGTATTCGACCAGAAACTTCATTTGACCTATCGACCTTCGTGTTTAATTTTCCATTTAGTTTTCTCACAAAAACCGATGGCTCGTCAAAAGGTCAGCACGGAATCAAACGAGGCAATTCACTTATCGCGGCATTAGGCTGGCTACACACATCGCCATATTATAATACTAGTACTTTACTTAGACTTTGCTTCCCATTCATAGGGACCGTAAAGATGCGGATTCAAAAGTAACCAGCGATAGAATAGCTTTCAATAAATGAAAAGAATTAAAATGCTTATATATGTCACCGGAAAATGGCAAACGCCGTAGTCAAAAAATTAAAGATTGTAAAATATCGCGTGAAATTGTAAACATTTTCTTTTTCTAAATAAGACACGGATATATTGGAAACTATTGAATTTGGATGGGATTTATTGTATAGAAAACAATTTTTTCATAAAATATTGACAAATTATAAATTAATTAAGATTTATTACAATCTGCAATTTTCCGGTGACATATACAGGGGTTGGTATGTGGCTGGGTGACAATCGATTACGTACCGAGATACCTCAGTGCCTCGAATAGCACATAAAGCCTTTGGTCCCAGGTGTCATATGAAGATCTTTGACATCCGTTACGGATACTAAGTTACCCAGTTACTGGATTTTAGCCAAAACGGCAGTCCGTCCTTGTAAAATACTAGTACTGAGTTGTATCCGGTAAAAATGAAAGCTGACTCCAATATAGTTGGGAAAGGCTATGATTGACTTTCCCTTTGTAAACAAACAAACAATGTTACCAACTTAGAATAATATTAAATAAGTTAGATGGAGATAAAACGGTGGGAATCCGATCCAATTGCGCATTATTGTGAGAGCTACACGCCCTGCCACTTCTTGGGCTAAATAAAATTGTGTTTGATGAATGTCTGGGTACAATGCTCCCGTGATTTCTGTAGGACGAATATTTGCTTCTTTGAAAAACATCATGGCGATTCAATGCAATATCGGAGAAGATGGAGCAATGATTATATTGAAATTAGCATTCTTAAATCAATATATACATTGTGGAGACATCAATACTACAATAAATGAAGTAACTGACAATACTGGTTCATGGGACTATTTTGAAGCTATTAATTATAAATACTGTCTCCGAATTAAAAATAAACTTTCAAATTGCATAAAACGTCAAAAAAACTCAAACTAGTCAAGGATAGTGACTACTATTCTGACGAAATATTCGAAGCAGTCTGTGAAATCAAATCTGTGATAAAAGACAACAATCATATTCGTATGAACTGATATTACATTTATTGTTGTATACAATTTTAGTATACAATTTTTCCGTTACTGAGTGACTGAAAGACAACGCACAGCATGTAACTTCCCTACTCTCCGTAGAGGAGCACCCGAAATTCAGACGGGAACGGGAGAAAACGGGATATCGCGATATACGCGACTTCGTATGCGCCATACGAAGTCGCGGGCAAAAGCTAGTCACGACATGCATGTCTTGTTCTTGTCTGTGTACCACTTCTTGAAATACCTTAGGAGTTAGCAAGAAGTGA
This sequence comes from Mamestra configurata, assembly GCA_002192655.3. Lineage (NCBI taxonomy): Eukaryota > Metazoa > Arthropoda > Insecta > Lepidoptera > Noctuidae > Mamestra > Mamestra configurata. The sequence continues at coordinate 224,597 of NDFZ01005440.1, read as the reverse complement.
CACAGAACCAGGAACAATGGAAAGAATGCAGGAAGGTCTTTGCCTCCCTCCAGAAGTGGGACATTTTAGGCAAAGATTAAACAAAGATTTAAGAGTGACAGATTTTTTTATTTGTGAAAGATAACCACTGAAAATTCTTCAATTCTAACTGGGTACCTTCGTACCTAATTACTTTATATGGACCACGAAAATCAAGCCACGATTAGCATTTTAATAAAATGCACAATATAAAATGAAAATTACATAAAAGTCTCCTAATTTGTTTGCGCAGTGCAATAAGGCTCGCCTAGTGAGTGTAATATGGCTCAATTTTTTTTATTTTGCATCTTATTCTAACAGCACTTCAATATTCGCAATGAAAAATAACGACAGCAAAATAGATTGTGTATAAGATATTAGAGTAAAGCAGCGATTACACCAACCTATTTCTATTTCAATATGGCGGACTGTGAAAGGAACGGGAGCTGTAAGAATCTAATCTAATTAAAGTGTGTGGGCCACATTAAGCCTGCATTACTTTGAGAGCTACACGCCCAAACACTTTCTTTTGTCGAATAAAAATCCATTTGGTACTGGAGTATTCGGTGTTAATTGGGGTCAGAGCAAGTCTATACTTTTTTTATAAAGAGAATATTAGTAAAAATTTAACTGCTTCGCTGGTCTCACGGTCGCATGAGCTACTGTCGAGGGTGGAGTCTTGGGTTCGATTCCCAGGTCGGACAAAAAATGTTATTGGATTTTTCCTATTGGAATTTCTGCCATGAGCTTATAAATGCTCGGTTCCTGTAGTATAGGCCTCAAGAAGGAAGCCACAGAAAAAAAAACGGTTGTCTGTAAAGTCGGTAGTTGAACGTGACAACGTCATAAGAAAATACTGATGGAATGGTTTCATTGTTCAAAAGAAAATTTTAAAGAATCATTACCTTTATCGCCGCAATTATCGTTGCTATAAACAATTGACACCACATTCACTTTTCACTGCACTTCATACTTGATGAAAACATCTAAATGTATTATTGTATGGCAGCTGTCCACGCGGACGCATCGCTCACTCAAGTAGGAGAGAGACAGATGTCGAACGCTGCCGAACGCGGAGGCTGATTGTGCCTCTTTGTCGCTCGTTCCGCGCTCTCGCTTGCACTTCAAGCCTTAAATGGAACGCCTTAGAGCGTGGTAACGCCGCATGACGTCATGTTTTTTCGTGCGTGCAGCCGGCTCCATCGAATTATAAGACGTTGTCACGTCAAAAAAGCTAGAATTTCATACTCACTAACTCGAGTACAATAATCTATCCGAACAAACGAATGGCATTTGTATTCGTTTTTATAACCTGAACCCTTTAGCATAATCTTTTAAACCAGTACCTCTTATCATAATAAGCTGAAGGTAGGCTGACGTGCAAACACCGTATTTGCGTTCGGCCCGCACTCAATAAGCTTCGGCGGTAATCGGCAGTAATCGGCTCTTTTCGTTGAAGGTCGACCAATAACGTTTGACGAGCGGTCGAAGTAACTACTCTCGTTTTGTTTTGTTATGAGCTGAGGTTAAGTTTATAGTGGATATGTTCTAGGGTTCGACTTGAGTTTTTGAAAGGTCTTACTTTCAAAAACTCAACTAAATTGAAGTTTCACACAAATACTAATAGTATAATAAATCTGAAGAGTTTGTTCGTTTGTTTGAACGCGCTAATCTCTGGAACTACCAGTCTGATTTGGAAAAATATTTTTGTATGTATATAATATGATAGCCACATTCATGAGGAAGGCTATAAGTTATACGGGAACGGGAAAAAAGGGATTCTATTTATAATAATATAATTCTTTGACAGAATATGGTTTTTTCCTGATAACAACAGCTATGAGAGGTCATAGCTTAAGCGCTTGTCATCGGCCGGTTTCAATAACATATTTTTAACCAACTGTCAAATAAGCCACCAACAGTAGCTGAAACGTCATTTGCCTTTCAAACATGACGTTTCAGCTATTGTTGGTAGCTAATTTGACAATTTTAAAGGTAGATACGTTATTGATACCTGCAGCCGTTAGTCACTAAGATATTGTACAGGGATCCAATCTGGGAATCATAAAATATTCAACAGAGAATAAGTGCCTTCTAGGCAGTCGTGCTATAGTAGGCGCCAGATAAATGTGGAATAAAGTATCAAAAGTCAAAAAGTCAAAAGTCAAAACGTTTATTTCAATTAGGCCATTAAACGGCACTTTTGAACGTCATCGTTTACAGTTCAGTAAAAATAATAGAATTACATTAATAAAGTGACTCTACTGTCCATTCGGAAAGGTAGATTCTTATGGAGAAGAACGGACAAGAAACTCCATAGTTACTCTTTTCAAATAATGATTTACAAAATTTGGTATACAAAAATTAATTTAATATTATGTGAGGACGATGCACCCAGAGTATGCTACTTATAAGAACAAAGTATCACCAGTAGAGGTAAACTTATTCATTTTCTAAAGAAATTTAGGTAAATGGTACTCACATATTTACAAACATTGGAACCATTAATTAAACAGTGTGTGAGTCAACAGAAAAATAGAAACACAAAAAAAGGAACAGTATATCTATAAAGTTAATACATAGATCAACCAGTTGGATTTTGTCTACACCCTTGATTGTCCTATGGAGCAGGACCAGCATGTTTCCAAGCATTCTTATCCTGAATGTAATCTTCTAATTTGTAATATGCTTGTTTACAAAGTGTACTTTTAACATAAGTTTTAAATTTTCCTTCATTTAGTTTTAATTTGTCAGAAGGTATCTTATTGTAACATTTAACACAATACCCCATGAAAGAACTGTGGACTTTAGCTAATCTAAAAAATGGTTGACCTTTATATATTGGTATACGGTATATTGACCTTTCCCTAATAACTGTTCATAGGTACCTGAACAATTAAATATGAATCGTTTTTCATTATTAGACAATGTTAAGGATCACGAGAGATGATGATTCGGGACAGCTTTGTGTCATTAATTCCGTTTTTCAAATTAAAAATGTCAATAATTGTAGGTGGGTCAATGACCGTTATTCCACGATTATCTGGCGCCTACTATAGGTAAGTCGTAATCGTCACTTACAATCAGGGCCCTGCTATGAAGGGCAAATCGCACCGAGAACTTTGCTTGCGCGATGCAGGATTTTGTTGGTAGTTCGTCGCTGACAGGATAGATGGCATTGCGGTTCTTTTTGTTGCCGTACTAATTTCGCTTCTTAATTTATGATGGACTCCAGATGAGATAGAGGTCAAAAGTGAACACTTCTAATGAAACGTAAAATTAGTATATTTTGAAAATTTATTGTATTTTGATTTATTTCAATGTTTTCGTAACTTGATGTACCTACCCTACCTAGACAATAAGTGAATAATGTGGCCACCTATAATTGGAAGCGCACACTTGTATTTGTCCCTGTTTGTGTTAACATGTATCTGTTGGCGATCTATTTTTTTTTTCCATTAAATCACTCGGGGATGAAAAGTTTAAATTCATAAACCAAATAAAATTGATTTTAGGCACGTAAAGTAAGCATAATAAATAATAATGAATGTATATGTATTAGTTTATAGTTATTGTTTTTATGCTTATATTTATAAGGTCCCATTAAAATAGATGGACAAACTTTTAGAAATCAATCAGACCACCAAAATAAGGACATAGGTAAAAATTATAACAAGAAAAACTATTTTAAGTCTCAGGCATACTGTGCAATATTATATAGATCGAGGGACGCCAGTGTACGCCTGTTTCCTTGATCTCTCCAGGGCATTTGATCTTGTCTCGTATGATATGCTCTGGGGGAAGATGGGTGACAGGGGTATACCCGCGGAAATATGTGGTCTATTTCAGTACTGGTATGGAAACCAAAGCAATCTTGTGAAATGGGATGATACAGTCTCTGAATCGTATAGGTTGGAGTGCGGGGTGAGGCAGGGGGGTCTGTCGTCTCCCAGGCTCTTCAACCTCTACATGGATGACCTTATTGTCGCTCTCAGCAGCATGCGTGTTGGATGCAGTGTTGGTGGGGTTAGAATTAACAACATCAGCTATGCAGATGACATGGTGCTGCTGGGTCCGTCAGCGGGAGCGATCAGAGAGCTGCTAAAAGCGTGTGAAGCCTACGCTGCCGCACATGGATTAAAATATAATGAAAAGAAGTGTGAATACATGGTCTTTGAGGTCGGTGGTAAACGCCGTGGAGAACCCGAGTTTCTCGT
>NDFZ01005440.1:177814-218913 GCA_002192655.3 Mamestra configurata | reverse complement strand
TTCTCGTCATGCGGAACGGTTATGTCTACAATCATTGCACGCCTCTCGATTCGGTCCACCACCACTATATCAGGCTTATTGGCAACAATAGTCCTGTCAGTGATGATGGACCGATCCCAGTACAATGTGATATTGCCATTATCGAGAACTGGGTCGGGCGCATACCTGTAGTACGGCACCTCCGATTCCACAAGAGAGTATTTCAGAGCAAGTTGCTGATGGATAATCCTGGCTACAAGGTTGTGCCTATGCAAGTATTCTCCGTTAGCTAGACGAGAACAACCAGAGACAATGTGGCGAATCGATTCTCCCGGACGGTGACATGCCCGACATATGTCAACCGTGCCGTCCTTCACAATAAATCTCCGGTAGTTATTCGTCATGATAACTTCGTCCATAATTGCACAGACAAAACCTTCGGTTTCTCCAAAGAGATCACCGAATCGCAACCAGGCTACGGACGCTAATTGATCTACATCGGGCCCATGTATTATTATTATTAAAACGCATTAGATACTTATAAGAAAAAAATATTGGCAATTTATTATATAAGGTCAAATTAAAATCACTTGGATATCTTTGGTCAGACGTTTTGAACGCTGTGCTGTGTGAATTTGTCCATCTATTTTAACGGGACCTTATAAATGTATTGTAACACTAGCGGGCTCACGCTAGTGCTACATACTGATATTATTATAAATAAAACTATATTTGAGATCTAAACTTTTATAATATACTTTACGTCAGCCTTCAACGAGCGCTGGCACCGGAGTCCCATATAAAAACAAAACATATTTTCATATTCCTAATTCAAATTCTCTTTTACTTTTCACCAGACGCTTCCAAAGGGCTACCTTGTCTGCCAGAGACCTGGAGCCAAGGAGATCCTCCTGACAGTATCGTGTTTTATGGGCCTTAGTTGCCTGAAATACGGAAAAGTTGAAAGGGAACCTTAGCTTATCTTGGTATGGTCATGTGAAGAGGAGGGATGAAATGTACGTAACTAAAAGAATTATGAATATAAATGTGGATGGATGGACAGGGAGAGGGAGGCCAAAGAAAAGATGGATGGATTGTATTAGGAGTGATATGAAAGAAAAGGGAGTTAGTGATAGCGTGACGGTTGACAGGACAGAATGGAATAAAAAACGTGTTCCGCCGACCCCAAGTAACATGGGATAAGGGCAGGAAGATGATGAGATGATGAGTTGCCTGAAATAAATAATAATAATAACATACATAGTCGCATTGAGTTGGAATAGCCATTTCATTGAAGCTAACATTTCGAGTAATTACTTCTTCATAAAATTTCTCGTAAAGCCATAGAAGAGACGATTCATTGGTTCAACGTTTAATTAACTAAGTATGAATTAGAGGCAGCCCCGAAATATGTGGGTCATAGCTTGAAAGGTTGACGGGAAATATGTTCAGTCTTTCATAATAGTGTGTATTTTCTTTATGGACAAAAATACTTTGTGGATCGATATAAATTAGGCCAAAATGTTGAATGAGGCGAATGTTGAATACGGTATTTGAATACTGTTTATTATTAAAAATTAATAGGAATACATTATTGTGTAAATTAAATTTACTCGACAGTGTTGCACACATAAAAAAAACACGATTTTAAATTATTTATCTATGTATTCTATAACATTATTTTTTACCTAAATATAATATTCAAGTATGTATCTATTTTATTTGCCCACGTCCGTGTGTCACTGTGGGGTGCCAACTGAAAACCAGTGCTGGGTATCTGACGCCCAGCAAATGCCGAGATGGTAACCCTTTCGGTATGGGCACACTCAGCACAATTTTACTATTTCATTGTCATGTTTCATTATGTTTTTTTATTGTGTTTGCTGGTGTTGTGTCGAATAAATGTTTCTATTCTTATTTGTAACATGTTTCTAATATTATAAGATTTTTTTAGAATTTACACGCTTTTGAAGTTATTTTTGTATCATTGTCCCGCAGTTTCACTGTGTAGTGACTTGCATTAGTGCTGCTTCAGTATTCTAGATTTGAAAAACCGCAGTTCAGTAAAAACGGTACCCTATTACTAAGACTCCACTGCCCGTCTATCTGTCAATCACCCGGCTGTATCTCATGAACCGTGATAGCTAGACAGATGATGTATTTTTATTATTCAATTAAAATAAAAGAGGGCCCTCATACAAGAAACATGCTTTTTTCGGCTTACACTTTGCCAGTTTACCATTTTTTTTTAAATTTTGCAACATTTTTTCTTATCTTTTCACATAGTTGTGAGAATTTTAATAAAAAATCCAGTCCAATACTCCATGTTTATCAAATTCATTCCTCGCTCGCCTCAAAGAGATGTCAGCATAGGAGACGGGGCCCGCTAGAGCCAGAGCCTGCCAGGATTGCGAAATCTTTTCGAAAGAGTCACCGCGGCCCTAAAACGCAAAGGACTTTAGAAGGAACACGGATGGGTTTTAGTCAGTAAGAGTCTGACACGCCCTTCCGCTCCACCCAGAGCGGAAGATGTTATTTGATGATTTCCCATCCTTAAAAAAAAACCTTGATGAATTTCAAGTTATTGGGATTAATGTTGTTAAAAGTTGGCAATTAAATTCCCAGACTATACTTCCCATCGATGGACTAAGCAAAGTGATTCAAACTACATAGTACCCATTGATGATTAGGTCCCCACAAGATAATCCAATGAGCATTCAATCAATCAATTCGCCCCCGGCAGAGTTCTGATGGATTGAGGTGTCCCCCTTCCGCATAACACTTCGTATGTATGTGTCACCATCGGGCTAGAGAACGATCTGTATGTATGTACAGTTTTAATGTTACTAGAATTAAGTAATACAAAGTCTTACACACAAACTGGCCAAGTGCGAGTCGGACTCGAGTGCAAAGGGTTCCGAATTAAATTTTTGTAACATGTTATTTTAACACGAGAGCAAAAATAAATAATAATTTGTACACCAATTTCATTAGTAGGACATAGAACTCGACTAAAATGTTTACATAAGACCTTAATTGTAATACCTGTGTTCACAAATAAAGAATGATTAATTGAAACTTTTTATAAATTTTTCTAAAATCTATAGATAAAGAACTTAGTCTCAGTAGTTCCGGAGATAAGGGAGTGTATGGTAGTTTTTCGTCTAATTTCTTGAATAACTTTAAAACTGTTTATTTTAAAATTATGAAAAAGTGCAATTAAACCTCTCTCAAAAAGCGCTTTTATTTGATATGCTGCACGGTACAGTTCGAAAATCATTTTTTTTGTCCCCAAAAGTGACCCCCATGTCCATAATTTATTTATTTACGTAACGCGTCCGTGTTTGGGTGACAGAAATTCATGTGTTCCAAATTTAATCAGAATCAGTCCAGTAGATTCGGAGACAATTGGCAGTGACAGACGGACAGACAGACAACCTAGTAATCCTATAAGCGTTCCGTTTCTTACGGATGTTCGGAACCCTAAAAACTCTGAATTTCCCCCAAATATCAAATATTTAAACCTATATTTTTATTTACCACCATATTCAAATAAAATTTTTGGTACGCGTGTTTGGGTCAAACAAGTTCATATGTATACCGATTTTCAACAGAAAATTCCAGTAAATTCGAAGCAAACTGTCTCTCACAAACAAACACACGAGTGATCCCATTCGGGTTTCATTTTTTCATTCATAATAGAAATAAATAAGATCAACCATTTTACAGACTAGCCAAAATACGAATTTCTTTTATAGGGTTCTGGGAAATATTACAACAATACCTTGTGACATATTAGAATTAAATGAAAGAAAATTTAAAACTTATGTTTAAAGCACAAAGTACGTTCAAACGCATGAAACCTTAAAGAGTATCAAATCAAATATACAAAAACCTTTTTTTTCTTTTAAGAACCTCCCTTCTTAAACTCGGTTTAAAATATCAATCCATCACAGTCGTCCGCCTCAAAAACATAAAATATAAACGACAAACGACTTAACCGTCAAATCAGGCCTTAATCAACAACATAAAACGATAAGCAGTAACAAAACGTAGCACTTATTATGAGTTCCAAACGCAGCGTAGAAAAGCGCGTAAAGGCGACGCTCCATAGCAACCCGAAGCTAAACTACGCATGGGTTAGCTTCGCTTTGTATGAAAACTAGATTTTGCTCGCGGCTTTACTCCCGTGACCTATCTTAAAGGAATTGTGCTTTATTACGGGAAAAAAAATTAAAATTGACACTTAGCGATAATGTATGTAGCTTTTTTTCATAAAATAATTCCTAAAATCGAATCAGTCCTTACTTCCAAGAACCCATTTAATAAAAACCGAAATGCCAACTATATCTATCTAACAATTTTACAATATTTTCAGTTTCAGCTGGCCGATTCTGTAAACATGTCGAAGTGAATCCATATAATCGAGATAGAATGACAGCTCACTTCGTGATCGCGTGACATCTTGATTATATGGATTGATGATGAAAAATGAAAAAGTGATAATATAATCATATCAGTTTTTGACAGATACGTCGCATTGTCTGTTACACAAATTCAAAAAAAAAAAACAACAATAATAATTTTGACTCTTTGTTAGATACTAGTGTTTGCCCACGACTTCGTATGCGTTGTATATCTCGTTCTTCCCGATCCCGTATAGCCTATATATAGCCTCTATAATAGATATATATATATTTTTTTGTTTATATTGATTAGTAATTTAAGTTTAATTGACATCAAATGTATGTTTAATATATAATGTAAGTGTGTACCTAAATGTTTGCATGCCGAATGGTAAAATATGGCTGACCTTTAATTTAATTATTATTTGTAACAACTATGTTTACTACCCATATTTGCAAAATAAAATTCTATTCTATTCTATTCTATTCTATTCGCCATGAATGTGGCTATCATATACAAAAAGAAATTTCCAAATCTGACCGGTATTTTCAGAGATTATTGCGTTCAAACGAACAAACAAACAAACTCCTTAGCTTTAGTAGTATGGAACTATAGATAACATAGTTCTCCGGCTAGCGAAAGAAGTTTTGTTGTGTATGAAAATATAAGAAAGATCGACCACTGCGAGTTACGGGCACGTTACGGCTGACAAAAAAACGAATAGTGCTGCTAAGGTTGAAAACTTCTCCTCCTAACAGTGGACGGTCGTCTTTAACCACTGGGGGTTATTTTAAAAACGTTCTTCAAATACATTAGGGGGGGAAACAATAACTTTCGCTCAGTTGACTTCGCCGGAGATGTACGGCCGAGAATCCTGTGTTAAATTGATTTTTAAAATATTGCTCGAACTTACCAGTTTGCGTTCACTGGAAAGTTGTTATGGTAAATTGTGCGTCTATCGTTTTAAGTTGTGGTGTGGGCAGAGCTAGCAGTGGTTGATGCGAGTATAGTGATATTGGAGCGCATTTTATTGTAGCGCTACAGGCTATTTCTGCTTGAAATAGCCAGTAGCGCTAATGTTAGTTGACATGTAGTAACTTTAAAATTTTATCTTGGACAAAGGGATCGATTGCCATACAACGTGGCAATGCTGCCAGCCTTTGGGTACAATACCAGTGGCCAGCTATGCGGAGGAACTTTTCGACGCCATATTTTAGAGTTAATTTTTTATTTTAGTGTATATCATGTATGTTTTATTTAAGTGTATATTAATAGGTAGTTGTACATAAATAGATAATAAAGCACCCAGGAAAGTTAAGGACATATAAAAAAAAAGAATAAACTTTAACATAAAGTGAGTGGACTCATTAACAGGATTAGTTTCTAAATGGAGAGTGAGTTGGCCTTGAGTAACCTTGATCAATTTTGGGGCATTTGTTAAATTATATTGGTATACGCTATAGTGGTAGTAGAAATAGAAAAACAAACAGAAATAGATAAAACCATATTAATCAATCGATTTGACGCGGGTTTGATTCCCGCATGGAACAAATATTTGTATGGCCTACAGATAGTTGTTCCGGGTCTGGTTGTTTGTGTATTTGACTTTGTATGTTTGTAAACGCACCCACGATACAGGAGAAATTCCTAGTGTGGGGCAACGATTTACAATTACGATTGTTCTATTCGCATATCCATCTGTTTATTGCAGTTGGTTCTCCTACAATTAAATAAATAAATAATAGATAGTCACCCATCCATGGAATAACAACGGCAAGCATTGTTAATCCTTGACCCTTGCGAGAGTTTTAGCTAAGCAAAAAACAATTTAAAATGCCCTTTACTCAGCCGTATACTCTACTCTTATCCGTGCTGCAGGACAATTACACATACCATTTATATTATAATTATTGTTTAAGTTGTACGGCAGGCTGTGCCTGCGCTGCTGCTGTGGCTGTTGAGGCCCTCAAGCGGCGCAAATACTGTAACCTTATTGGGAATTAAAGTTTTGAGCCATTTGGGGTCTCCTTTTCAAGGACATATCTCGCCGACTGATCGACACTTTGCGTGACCAGAGGGCTGGTTCGTTCTTTGCTCAGAGAATTATTGCCATTCAACGTGGCAATGCTGCCAGTCTTCTGGGCACGTTTTCGAATGATAGCGATGCGGAGGAATACTTCGACGCCTGATTTTACTTTGTTTTTGTATATGTACAATGTACATACTTAGGTTTAGTAGATGTAAATAGTTTTAAGATAGTTATGTACTTGTTATGTATTTATTATGGAAATAAAATATATTTGTTGATTGAGTTGTAAATCGGTAGAGGATAAATAATGATTCTTAAAATGTAATATTCTAATTTCAATTTATGTAGGTAATTTAATTTATTTTTAATATATGTCAACTAATTTTAATTAACTTTGACTGCTTGCACGAATTTTGACTTGAAATGATGGAATAACTTCTATTGCTAATTTGCACGCCGAAATTACAGGCAGAATAAGAGATCTGTAATTATTTTGCTTAAGAACTTTCTGTACCTTATTTACGTAAATAAATTACTTTGACTTTGACTTTGACTTTGACTCTGACTTTGACTTACGTTTTAAAAAAATAGGTAAGGTAATAACATTACTTTATGAAAACCGTGTAAGCGAATTGTTTTATGTCGAGTGTCAGAATATATTTTAAATATGTTAACCACTCGAAGCTTCAACAATAAATCGTCTGGTACAATGTAACAGTGTTACCTTTTTTACGTATTTTCGTATTTATGGCCAGTGTTGTATGGAAAGTGGTGGGTTCCTTGAGAGTGGGAAGAAACCCCTCAAAAGATTTCAATATTTTTACAAAGCATTTAATTTAATAAATTGTGAATATCATCAATGTTCACGGTTCGATCTTCAAGGTTAAGCAACGCTTGCCGAGGTTGGTCTGTGGATGGGTGCCCATCTTATCATAACGAGACTCCTTCGTGCCTCGGAAAGCACGCTAAGTCGTTGGTTCCGGCTATCCTTTGTAGATCTTTGGCAGTCGTTACGGATAGTCAGAAGCCAGAAAATCTGACACCAGTCTTGCCAAGGAGTACCGTGTTACCCAGTTAATGGGTTGTGGAGGTCTGGTAGGCAGTTGCTCCACGTAAAATACTGGTATTCAGCTGAATCCGGTTTGATTTGAAGCCGACCCCGAAATAGTTGGGAAAAGGCTAGGCAGATGGTGATCAATGTTGTGAGAGAAGGTCACTTAGTAGAGACATTTTCAAAACAATTTTATGCAATCGCATTACTTTTAGCTGAAATCCATCATATTAACAAGACCTTCTTTTTTTTTTATGTCGTGGCAAATCCTCATGGAAATCCTCCACCCTGGTGCGGGTGGAGTGGTCTGTCAGACTCTTACTGACTAAAACCACCCCGGTGTTCCATCTCCCACCTACGCCGGGGATCGCGGGAACGTATGCGACTTCCGCAATCCCCGGCTAATTAATATTAACAAGACCTAAGCTAAGATGCTACGATGATGATGATTTTTTTTCAGTCACTACTAGTATCATCTTACAAAGTAGTCCTACAATTACAGTCCTTGAAAAAATTTACTTGTGTCAAAAAACCCGGTCGCCAAAAACTACTAAGAAGTTCCGAACAAGTCACTTTTCAGCACTTTGCAGTGGCATCAAATCAGTATGGAAGTGAAATAAATGATTGTAGCATTCATTTCATTTCTTTCCATGCAATGCATCAAACTGCTTGAAAAGTGAATTGTGTGTGATTGTTGACTTTTTTGTTATTTTTGGCGGCCGGGTTTATAGACACAAGTCAATTTTTTTATTTCCTGTGTTTTAGTAAGTAAAATTTTTGTAATTGTTCCCGCGAGCCGGGTTTTGATGAAAAAAAAAGACATAATATGGCGCCAAAAATGGCGGCCATTTTTTATACCCAATAGCACTCTCACAATCAAGACGAATATAACAACACCTTTCAAGCCAAAATCCATCAAGCCATTAAGGTTATTACATACTTAATTTTTATATTTACAAAATATTGTAAAACTTATATTTGAAAAGAGTAACTATGGAGTTTCTTGTCCGTTCTTCTCCATAAGAATCTACTTTTTGCGAATGGACAACTAGAGTCACTTATATTTTAATTTTAAACTGTAAATTTGACGTTCAAAAGTGCCTTTTAATGGTCTAGTTGAAATAAATGAATTGACTTTGACTTTGACTTTGACTTTGACTATTCTCTATTTATTAGATGGTTTTTTTTATTGTGCCAATATATGCAATTTTGTTTCTTTCTTTCTTTCTATAGAGCGTGTCATAGAAATATATATAGAATAGAATACTGTTTATTATGTAAGCCATATAAGTTACAGAAAATGAAGAAAAACATTACACAGGGTGACATAATGGACGGCCTTATCGCACACACATACAATATAAATCATTTATTGCACAAAATTTGACATTTAACATGACATTTATTGAACAAAATTTGACATTTATAATTTTTATTAGCGTAACCAGTTCGACATTTTTATTGTTTTATTGTAACCCTAACATGACATTTATTTAACTAAAACTGATGTTTATAATTTTTGTGATTTAAATTTGTATAGGTATTTTTTATTTGATTTTAATTTGTGAATTCAATATTATTTGCATGCCCTTGCGACGGTAAAATATGGAGAACTATGCTATGTAAAATAGAACACCTATGTACCAATACCCATGTTTGCAAATAAATAAATGATTGATTGATAAATAAAACATCCACTCGAAAACATAACCTTTCTTCTAGTGCTGTCGGATAAAAAAGGAACGAAGTTCACTGAACTTTGACAACGTCTCAACACACTGACAGCCAATCGGAAGAGCGTATCGGTATCAGTCTAAACAAACCACGTCCTAAAAAAACCTACGGAACCAAAAAAAAATTCCAGCACTGGAAACGCGTTTTATTGAAAGAGTATGCTTTTACCACTATTGGCATGCCTCGACATATTATTCCGGGCGGACGAACGCTTTTTTTGCTAACGTTACTCGTTCGTGCAAGCGCTGGGCATTTTTTTGTATAATTATATCGTTTCCAGGTGTTTTAAGCACTTAATAAAAGTCATATTAAAAGGTTTAGTAATTATTCGGTGGTTTAATTAATGTTTTTGTTCGTGGCGTTAATTTTTGTTTTATGGGTCTGGGGTTAAAAAGGTTTTTGAAAATTCAAGTGTATGAAAATTCAATTTTACTGTTTATTTACATTTAACGAACTATAATATGTACAAGTAACAACTAAATACTTAAACAACTAGACTAATAATCGTGAAATTATGTACAAAGGCGTATAAAACAAAATAAAAAATTGGGCATAAAAAAAAAATATCCACATCGCTGTCAATGGCGAAAGTACCCAGAACACTGGCAGCAATGCCGCGTTGAATGGCAATGCTGATTCTTTGGCCGAAGAAAAGCCCAGCCCTCTGGTCACGTGAACAGTCGACAAGTTGAATCACTATCAGTTTTTTGGGATTTAAATATTATTGAACTGGGAGGCTTTATAAAATCATGACCATGTTTGGGACATGTCCAGCCATGTCCCAAATATGTTTAAGTCGGCTCTCCGTCTAATTGGATGCTGCTGAATACAAGTGTGGAGTGGAGCTGCATATATGACCTCCACAACTCAGAAGCTGGATAACCGGTACCCGTCAAAAGCACGGGCGAATGAAAGTCAATCTGAAAGAAAGAAAGAAAAATGCATTTATATTTAATAATTGCACAATAAAAAAAACCGGTTAAGTGCGAGTCGGACTCGCGCATGAAGGGTTCCCTACCATTATCTATAAAAACGACAAAAAATCATGTCTGTTGTATGGGAGCCCCTTTAAATATTTATTTTATTCTGTTTTTTTAGTATTTTTTGTTACAGCAGCAACAGAAATACATCATCTGTGAAGATTTCAACTTTCTAACTATCACGGTTCATGAGATACAGCCTGATAACAGACGAACAGACAGACAGACGGACAGCGGAGTCTTAATAATAGGGTCCTCTTTTACTCTTTGAGTACAAGCCCTAAAAACACCTTACAAATAGTGAATATAAAAATTATGTAATATAATATTGTGCCAAAAAGGCCTCAGCTCAGCATAATGTCGGGTGTCAACTGCAGGTATTACTACCTAACGCTGATTTTCAGCTGCAGCCCACGGGTACCACACGCTTGAACGCGCAGTAGACATATAAATTAAAAAAAAAACAATGTCAGTTATGTATTTAGTCGTATGTTTTTGTATAAGGCACTTAATAAATATGCCTGTAGCTAACGTGTATACGTACATATGTGTGCCAGTAGCTTGGCATGGGATCGCGGCAATTGCCATTATTTTTAACCGACTTCAAAAAAAGGAGGAGGTTCTCAATTCGGTTGTATTTTTTTTTTATGTTTGTTACCTCTTTACTCTGTCATGTATGAACCAATTTTAACAATTATTATTTTCCTGTGAAAGGATATACGTTCCGATTGGTCCCATAGAAATTTTATCAAAATCGGTTCTGTATTTTGGTTTTCAAATCAAAATAGCTGGAAGAAATAGAAAATATATCATCCCAGTAAACGAAATTGCGTGTTTTGCTTTCCTGTGACTTTCCAGTGGTGTTGTTAGGTGTGGGGTATACCACTAAAAAGTGGGTAAATAAAAAACTTTTTTACAAAAAAATACAACCGGCTTCCAAATAAAAAAAAACTACAAAGTATTAAATAGTGATCGTGTTTCGGTGTGTTTTTATAATTTATTTATCATGATTGCAAGTTGCTTATATACAGGCTGTTCCCGATGTGCATGGTCATATTTAAGAATGATGTCGGGTACCTGATAATTATACATTAAGGAAAAAATAACAAAACAATAAAAGTGTGTCCGACTAGGTAAACCTAAAAATAATCCGAATAAATTACATTCTATGCAGTGTGATGCCTGCCAGGATTGCAGAACTTGTTCGAAAGAGTCACCGTGGCCCTAGAACGCAAAGGGCTTTAGAAGGAACACGGAAAAAAAATCTGATGAAGTTGGTGACATCAAATCTATGTTTGAACTAAAGTGAATGCTACCGACTGTAACAAATTGCTTGAAATTCATTTCTTCGGAACGTTTAAGTATTTTTTATGGTCGAGTTTTTTTGCTATTTTTTCCTCAATGCATATTTATTTATTTATTAACACCTTACGCACACAAATGTACAGAGGCGGACTTAATGCCATAGGCATTCTCTACCAGTCAACCTTTGGGTGATGCAGAGAATGGTGGTAGGTGCAATATGGAAAATAAAAACGATTGATATTTATTTAAATACAAACATTTAAATAAATAATACAAATATATAACCTATACATACAATATAAATATATAATAAATACTCAAATTAACAAGATAAATAGGTACACGAAATACTTAAACAATTATAACAAATAGGTAATTGGAAAACATTAGCGATGTGATGATACTACTGCCAACTTCTTACAAATGTGTTCGCGAACTTTAACTTTGAAGGCTAATCGGTTGGTCACCATCCTGATCTCCTGGGGTAGAGTATTCCACAAAGAAATAGACTGAACAAAGGAGGAAGCGTAAATAAAGTCCGTACGGTGAGTGGGAAATTGATGAAGCATATCAGTTACCCAACATCACCCTTAAATATAACCACACACTTCAGGAACAACCTGTATATTGCACGTCACAGGCTGAGCGTAGAGATATTTTCGTCTAACACAGCTCCCAAAATCATTCCCCTTCTCGCTGACAAATCACGATACCCAGCTCTAACATTATCTTGGCTTAATTAAAAATATAATTCTACCTGTGTTAATTAGGGCCTAGCCTTAATCTCTTAGCTAATGTACTTTTTTCATGCCGGTCTCGCTTCATTCCTAGGAAAAGTTTGGTCGTATCAGATTTACTGAAGCTTTGCCGAGAAATATTATTTTTAATATGCTTCAGAAAAGGAATTAACGTCTTTAGCTCGCCAGATTCTTAATTAGTGTTTTTATGTTGCATAAATAGACTATAGTTAGGGTATATAATGTTGATAGTAGACATCGATAGGACAATAAATAAAAACACTGGCAATACTGGTTCGAAGGAATATTTTGAAACTATTATAAATCCTGTCATCGAAATCAAAAATAAACTTTCCAATTACACAAAATTAGACGTTATTGTGAGAACTACACGCCCTGCCACTTCTTGGGCTAAATAAAATTGTGTTTGATGAATGTCTGGGTACAATGCTCCCGTGATTTCTGAAGGACGAATATTTGCTTCTTGGAAAAAAATCTTGGCGATTCAATGCAATAACAGAGAAGATGGGGCAATGATTATATTGAAATTAGCATTCTTAAAACAATAATTATATAAAATGTGGAGACATCAATACTACAAGAAATGAAAACACTGTCATGGTACATGGGAATATTTTGAAACTATTAATTATAAATCCTGTCACCGAAATTAAAAATAAACTTTCCAATTGCATAAAACGTCAAAAAAACTCAAACTAGTCAAGGATAGTGACTACTATTCTGACGAAATATTCCAAGCAGTCTGTTGCAGTTAGTGATATCAAATCCATGATAAAATACAACATATTCGTATGAACTAGTATTGCCAGTGTTTTGATTTATTGTCGTATCGTCGTCTCCACCCTTTATATAGGTTTACTCACATTGCCTGGCTTAAGTATAAAAAAAAACAAAGCTAAAGCGTTCGGTGACGATGACGCGAGTTCCAAGATTTTTGTTCACCCAAAGCGTTCGGTGACGATGACGCAAGTTCCATGATTTTTGCTCACACAAAAAGTACACATACATAAATACACAGTATACTTATAGCTCATGGAAAGCGTTCGGTGATGATGACGCGAGTTCCATGATTTTTGCTCACCCAAAAAGTACACATATATACACAGTATACATATAGCTCATGGAAAGCGTTCGGTGACGATGACGTGGGTTCCATGATTTTTGTTCACCCAGTAAGTGCTCAACGCGCCCAAAGAAGTTTTCACTTACAAAAAAACGAATCATATACTGAGTCACCTAAGAATCTTGACTAAATAGACGCGTGGTGAAAATTAGAATTAGCTGCTTCTATTTCGATTCTCTGACAATGATACCACTAATCTGGCGTGCTGTACAATACGGGGCCATTCCTGTTGCTTTTAGACATCACCATATCAGCCAAAAGACGTCCACTGCTGGACATAGGCCTCCCCATAATCACCACGCTTGGCAGGCAGGTTACCGATCGCATTGTAGCTGTTGCGATGCACAGAACCACAGAGAATGCTGCTGCCCATTCTCTGGTGAGTCCCTTAGTCACCTCTAACGACACCCACGGAAAGTGATGGGATGATGCTATGCTTTTAAGTCCGACACCATTCAGAAAAATGGATAAAAAATATCGTTCTTAATACTCGAAACTCATACCACTCAGACTCTTATTTACACACATTCAAACAAAAAACTACAAAGACACTCCAAAACAGAATCACAAAGAAAAATCGCCTCCAATCAACTGTTCCAACAGAAATCGAGAGATCGTAACTCAACTTATTCCTCGAACATCAGACCGAAAAAAAAATCATTTCCTAAAATCATCGGGGCCCAGCGAAAATGTATCGCTCAGAGGAAATAAAAAACACATGGCCAATAGGGCTGGCTGGCGAAATTATAAATCATACTGTTGGGAAAAACCTAAACATGTCCACTTGACAAAAAGGGTGATTTCTCAAAATTTATGGCAGCCCTAGATACGTACCAACGTAGGGATGTGGATACATTGGGAGTTATACGACGCTGTTGACATTTTTTAACCCACGGGGGGTCAGCAGATATGGATGAAGGTGGGTCATGAATTTGGTGTGGGTTTTAAAATATTATGCCTGCAATGTTTAGAGGCCTTATCTGCTGTTAATAACATTTATTTATTTTCTCCCACAAGTAACAAATAATGTACAGTTCATGAAGGTAACAGTTTGAAGATGGGAGACAGGAGCCCATACTAAGTAAAACCTGTGCTATGGGTCGCCTGGTCTCCTTATCTCGAATGTAAGTTAAGATCCAAAATAAAGACAAATAAAGGTGTATTAGGGAGCGCTCATAGCTCATCTATGATTAAATTAAAATATGACATTTAAAATACAAAATCAAATTGTATTACATTAAGGCATAAAAAATAATAATATGAAGAAAGGCTGAGAAAGAGAAGCAAATCAAGTATCTCGACTTAGCACACGAGGTAGTCGAAATTTGGAATGTGGACTCGGCGGACATTGTGCCGATTGTCGTTACGGCCAATGGCCTGATGGCCAAAAGCTTCGACGACCATCTGTCGAAGCTGGCGTTACGCAGTTGGGTAAAGGGCCTGATACAGAAGGCAGTACTTCTCGATACGGCTCGTATTGTGAGGAGGTTCCTTTCTCTGTAGCCCTAACCACCGTTAGCTTGGACTTTGCTCCCGACACCGGTGGACTACTACTTTTTATAAATATATTTTTTTAATGTGTTTTTTTAAATAAATATTTAAAAAGGTTAATTGTATGTAAGCGAAATGAATAAATAGAATAATAATAATGTAGGTAAGGTGACGTTGGGAAGTTTGTGAGTTTGTAGGTGGGTGTTGTATAGTGGCTGTTAAATGTGTTTGCTTCCAGTATCTTTGGCATTCTGAGCTTTCTCACAGGCTAGTTTACACAGTGCAAGCTGCTGACTACCTTTAGCTGTCTTCACGATGATAGTAGCTGCCCAGTCTCTTGCGAGACGCAGCAAACAAAAACACAGGTTCCGCTCGCAACTGCCAGGTTGACACTGGCGAGCTACTGCCGACAGCGTCCGAACCATGCGAGTGATGTCCGAGCTGCTGTCATGTGTATGGTAAAAATGATACACTTCATGCTCAGTTTTATAAATATTTTATTAAATTTGTTCAACACAGTATTATACTTAAAAATCTACCAATAATAATCAATTTAAAATACGACCAAAGCACAGGTTGGTTGGATATGTTTGCTATTCGACGCCTCAAAACAGAATGCTTCTCTCTACAACCGACGGTCACCAGCTGAATGTTCCCCACTACAACGTTAGTGAACACTCAGCAGACTGACCGACCAATCAGAGCAAAGTAACCAGTATGTGTCATCAATTGACTAACTTAAAAATTATGGTTTATAAATTAATTGTAAATAAACCTTCTAGTTAAATCAATATAATTTACTAATAGTACAAAACAATTTCATAAACTTAAATACCTATAAATAATTGCTGATCTATTATTCATGTCTAAAACGGATGTACCTATGAGGCAAGTAACCAGTAGCGCCATCTATCGCTTGTGGATAGAAATCTATCAATATACAAATGCTTTCTTGAAAATCATTACATGTGCGAGTTACCGTCAGGCGAGCAGAAAACAAAAAAAATGTTGAAGTAACTCGGATGCCAGCTACTATTCAACTCGCACGTGGCAGTAACTCGTAAGCTACGTCCAAACGTTGCGAGTTGCTGCACTGTAACTACTCGGCAAGCTGCACGCTAGCTCGCACTGTTTTGAACTAGCCAAAGGCCGGCAACGAAATATGATACGGTTTTCACTCATTAAAGAGAATATGTATATTATACGCACACGTGCAAACCTGGGGCGCATCGTTAGAGTTAAGTTCAAGTATCCCCACAATGTTTTCTTTAACCGATGTGAATGATATCTAGCTCTTGATATCATGCCACTTTTAAAAGATTATTGCCGCTGTCTCTTTCTGGTTTACTTAGAGCAACATCCCTGAGTACTACGGGCCTAAAGCTCTATCGGTATGGGCCAGACATGCCAATTTCATTTAAGCCGTAAAGCCTTTTGAGCCACGTCTACCATCCGCATTTTAGAATGTGCCAGAATGACATAGACGTTCCTACGTCGACCATATCGTTCGAAAAAGTATAGATGCAAACTAACGCCTTTTTGCCATGGAGATGATGATAATTTGAGATGGCAGAAAGTATCGTACCTACGCCCCGCTACTGATCCTTGTACTTTGTGCTTCATTTCGTTTAAATATCTGGTCAAACACGCCTACTCATGTGCCTAGCCTTTTCCCAACTATATTGGGGTGCTTTCAGTCAAACAGGATTCAGCTGAATACCAGTATTTTACGTAGAGCGGCTGCCTACGGTACTTGTTGGCAAGACTGGTGTCAGATTATCTGGCTTCTGACTATCCGTAACGACTGCCAAAGATCTACAAATGACAGCCGGGACCAACGGCTTAACGTGCTTTCCGAGGCACGGAGGAGTCTCGGTATGTTAAGATTATCACCCATCTACAGACCAACCTCGGCAAGCGTTGCTTAACCTTGAAGGTCAACCCGTACGGCTGTTATTATTTAGCCACGAGCTCCTCCTCCACCTGCCCTACTATGACGTGCTAATGCCATCCAATTTCGATGATATAAACGGGATAGTGCTATTCGCTATGGATAGCTCCGTCTCCCTCTTAGAGCGGAATCATGATCGTTTTAAGGCCTTCCTAAACAACATCATTGAGAGCATTGAGAATATCGTATTTCCAGTTCCAATTTCTCTGACACTTCTGTATCTTTGTTAATCGTGTTTTAGTTGCCAAACCTTCCAATCGCATCCTTTACATACACAATCTTTCTAATTGCAATTCATTGGACAGTGTGCAAAACAAGTAGGTACCTATGAAAAAAAAATATGGTTTTTTTTTTTTCTAAATTCTTAATTTATTTAACATTGGTTTTTGCCACACAACGAAAACCTCGCAGGGTTTATCTGTGTGCTGGCGAGCCGTACATTTTATTTCTACATGTTGTACAATACATTTCTACGTGTTGTATAGTGGTTATACAGTAGCTTTATGTGTATAGAAATATTTTGACTTACACTTGTAGCTTTTCGAACCCGTTTTGTATATTGTTTGTAAGTCTTCAGGTAGTTTATTAAGAAAGTAAGGTACTAAATATTCTGCAACCCTCATTCGGTGTTCTATGTCGGTACTTCCTCAAAAATGCGTCGTCGTATCGGTACTGGCAATAACTGATAATAAATCGGTTATGTGCGAGCCGGACTCTCACAAGAAGGGTTCCGGACAGAACGGTAATGAAAAAAACACGTTTCTTGTTTAAAAATTATAAGGGGCTCCTTTCATTTTACTTTATATTTTTAATATTATTATTATTTATTTAATATGGGTTTGCTCTTGACTCTAGTCTAGGTCATAGATAACAGAAACAAAGTCGACGATGGAGCGAGCTTACCCAGAAGAAGCCTGTTCACTCTAATTTTGAAGAGATTAGAGTTGTATGCGTTCGGAAACACAGACGCAGGCAGAGGATTCCAATATTTGTTGTAATAGCAGCAATAGAAATAATACACACTATTTCAACTGTGTACCAATTACGGTGCTTAAAATACAACCCGTTGACAGATAGACGGATAGACTTAGATAACGGACAGCTTAGTAATAGGGTCCCGTTGGTTACCATTTAGGTACGGAACCCTAAAAACCATTTCATCTTTACTGATTTATTATTAAAACAAGTATTGAATCTGATAGAGTAGAGCAAAGATACACTTTCCATCGCCGGCTCTGCAATCAGTTAATGAATGCATGAAAATCACGTGCTGTATGCAAACGAGTCGCCTTGTTCCGCTGCGCTATGATACACGTTTTGTCTGAGTCGATCTCATCTTGTTCTCATATTGGATCTGTGAGATACGTACATCTAGAAGTGGGGAAGTGACTGATTGGATAATCAATCCGTGTCTCACTTTTGTTCTATAATAATATAATAATAATAATATCTTGGGACAACTCACACACGGTCATCTGATCCCAAACTAGGCAGAGCCTGTGCTATGGCAACCAGACAACTGATAAACATACTTATATATTTCTAAATACATACATATTATAGACAAATTACACCCAGACACAGAACAAATGATCATGCTCATCACACAAAGATTTGTCCTGAGTGGGAATCGAACCCACGACCTCCGGTTTAGCAGTCAGGGTCACTAACCACTTGACCAACAGGCCAGTCAGATAGAATGAGAGGACTACAAGAAGTCTACTATGAATCCTTATTTTAGCGATTTAAAGTAGATTTATTTGTATAAAACCATATGAAGACTAAACGCTCTTAAGCTGTGTCCAATTATTTAAAACGCAGGTGGTATCCATGTCCTTAGTAACTGGCAAAACATCTAGTTGATTTATTTTTCCGGGAAATTTATTTAATCTTTACACACTTTTCAAGAAACACAGCGTTGCTTTACTCTTCTCTATCAGATCCAATGCTGTGTTTTCTGGAAAGTGAGTGCAGATTTAAATTAAATAACTTGCCAGGATAAATTAAATACCTAGGTACTTAGCCAGATTTTTACGCTGCAATCAGTAAATAAATGCTTAAAAATCACGTGGTGTATGCAAACGAGCCGCCTTGTTCCGCTGTTCTGTGATACACGTCGATGACACCATGAAGACCAAACGCTCTTAAACTGTGCCCACTTATTAAATGTATCCACACTTTCGGCGGTAATAAGTGGAGCGGCTGCCTACCAGACAGAATAGTTATACAATCCAAATAAGGTATATATTTCAATCGAGGCTAAGGAGAGACCCCTTTACAGTCCCCCGAGGAATGTGCCTTAACAGGCGTAGCACAGACGGGGTTTCGGACTGCTATTTTAAGAGTTAACGGGACCCCTTTTAGATCACGCCCGACGACTCTACCACTCTCCTCCAAGAGAGTCGCAATGAGACCAGCACTCTTCGTATTCCACGACCGCCGTCCTTCCGCCAAAATCCTCCCCGACTCTTGCTAGAGCCAGCCCGCGCCTCTGAGCCTGTAGTCTTAAATTCACCACTTAATAATAATTCTAGTTCGATCCAGCCCGTCCCTAACAGTCCTCCCCCCAGCGACACCTTAAGCCGAGGCCCGTACCCCACAGGGAATTAGCCCTTAGCGTGTTGTCGCTTAGTTTGTAAGTTTTTATAAGCCCTGGCTGGAGGCTTTAATATTATATTAAGGCCACCACAGGCAAGCCTGGTTGCTTAACCCAGTTGACAACCTTATAGATTGAACTGCGAGACGCCACTCACAAAAAAAAAAGAAAAAAGAGATCCCTCTTAGTGCAGATGGTGATCACCAGGGTGGTTGTAGTGAGGTGAAAATCCCACAATCTTTGGTCAACCCGGTTAACTGGTACCCCAAAAATCTAGGCGTCTTTTGAAGGTGCCCCCGATAAAAAAAAACTTTGGCATTAAGTCCACCTACACACATAAACCTACATAAATAAATAAAAACTTTGTGCGGAAGACACCTAAAAACTCTAACACTATTAATATCACAAATCACCCTCAAGGTAATAGAGTAACATTAAAAATACAACGTAATTATTAACACAGCAGGAAACCGTACACATTTAATATACGCTATACATACATACATACACACACATACATACGGCTTCGCCTGAGTAACGAGCACCTAATTATATCGTAACCTAATTAATACGAGCATCAATTATTCAGCTGCGTTACTGAGAGGCCGAAGTGACCTAGAAAATATTTTATGTGATAATTTTAATAGATAATTATCATCATCATCTGCCTAGCCTTTTTCCCAATTATATTGGGGTCGGCTTCCAGTCAAACCGGATTCAGCTGAATACCAGTATTTTACGTGGAGCGGCTGCCTACCAGACCTCCACAACCCATTAACTGGGTAACACGGTAGTTCTTGGCCAGACTGGAGTCAGATTTACTGGCTTCTGACTATCCGTAACGACTGTCAAAGATCTACAAATGACAGCCGGGACCAACGGCTTAACGTGCTTTCCGAGGCACGGAGGAGTCTCGGTATGTTAAGATGGTCACCCATCCACAGACCAACCTCGGCAAGAAAAGATCGACCCGTGCGGCTGTTATTATTTAGCCACGAGATAATTAACAGATAATTATGTTCATCTATATTTAATTATTTATTATATACTTAATTGTACACCGAGAATAACATAAAAAGAAAACTATAAACTAAAACACATGTACAATGGGCGGCCTTATCGCATTCCGCGATCTCTTCCAGGCAACCTGGAATGGACAGTAATTGCCTGGACATAAAATGGGGCTGTCATTTACTACTTACTAAGAATCCCCTACTTACTCTACCCTATTGATATGGGTCGTTATAAGATGCACAGGCGTATGTATGTATGTAACTCGGGCTGGTTTCCGCAACTCCACGACTAATTTTGCATGCAGGTAGGACAAATGTGTCATTAAAAATCTAACCTTGAGAATAGTTCAATTTTTTTTTTTTTTTTTATTTAATATGGGTTTGCTCTTGACTCTAGTCTAGGTCATAGATGACAGAGACAAAGTCGACGATGGAGCGAGCTTACCCAGAAGAAGCCTGTTCACTCTAATTTTGAAGAGATTAGGGTCGTATGCGTTCGGAAACACAGACGCAGGCAGAGAGTTCCACTCCTTTGCTGTGCGCATTATAAAAGACGTTTGGAAACGTTTAGTGCGAATTGGTGGAATAGCAACAATTCAACAATTATTGATTATCAGATTCCAAATGCTCTACAGTGTGAATTTTTAAAGTGTGCGTGGAAAAAACACTGAAAGGAGTCTCGGTCCCGATTCTGATGAAAACTAAAACTGCATTATTCAATTATTGAAAAATCGGTATTCAGGAATCGGATCGAATTCTGGTTAATTTTGTTTTTTTTTTTAAAGTGGCTTTTAAGCGTGTCTTGGTATCAGAGTTATCGGCAGATTAGAGAATAGACCTTATTAACGTGAAGGTGCGGCCTCGCAAGCGGGCGATCGTCTATTGCTTTACGGTCAGAAAATACGTCCAGCCTCTGCATTCCTACAACAACTTGTGATGCACTGTATACCCACCCAATTGCACTTGCACTCGCTCTAGTCTCATCAATTTTACGCGGGTTGGTAACCCGCTGCATATTTGGAAATCAATTTTACCTCAGACTTCACAATCAGACCTACTGTATAATTTGCCTACTTATACTAAAAGTAGACAAATCAATACACAAATACCTGCAGGCCTGTCCATCTGTCGATACAACAGCTCAATCAGATTAGGAACGCATCAAGTCGGCACTAAGTCCCGATTAATATCTAGCATACGCTACGTATGTAACAAAGAAGGACACAGAGTATTGTGGAAATGGAGGAACAATGTGAAACCACATAGCTCTACTACGATAGTATTATATTATCTGTGGCTCTACGAACAGTACATGGTAGAGATAATTCCAGTAGTCGTAGTCGTGAACCTCTTTCGTATTTAACATGTGCCGGTAGCTACGTTCTTTTCCAAACTAAGATCTCTCTTTCTCTCTCTCTCTTTCTATCTTCAACTTGCCATATCTCATTATTTGAATCGCTTGTCTTGGTCATTCTTCGACAGACTTATGTTTCGATCAAAATCAATATCCAAATGGTGAGTTTATGTTAAGTACTCATTGTACTGTCAATATGACCGGGCCTGCAGACTCGACGTAATTACCTATCGTCTTTGGGCGGAGTGGAAGGGCGTGTCAGACTCTTACTGACTAAAACCCATCCGTGTTCCTTCTAAAGCCCTTTGCGTTCCAGGGCCGCGGTGACTCTTTCGAATAAATTCCGCGACCCTGGCAGACTCTGGCCCTAGCGGGTCCCGTCTTCTATGCTGACATCTCTTTGAGGCGCGCGTGGAATACAACGCGCCATCGACCCGGTCCTGGTAGTAATCGGACGGCGAGCCACCCAATGCTCGCCGTCCGCAGGCCCGCGCCTACGGTGGCCGGGGATCGTCTTGCGACTCCCGACGCCCGGGGCGTCTTCTCCTGTAGCAGCGGTTGGGGCAAAGGCCTTGCCTTTCCCTCGTGCGGCCCGCCTCCTCCTTTGCTAGCATTACTGCTTCGCAGAAGGAAGTGACCGCTTCCCAGTTACCAATCGTCTACCAACCGAATTCGGTCGATAACTCCTAACGCTAGTCTTTACATTCAAAGCCAGCGAATGTGTGCGTGATTTTTTGCGAACTTAGCGTCCAATTTTGACAGCCCTCAAAGCGTATCAATATTATTCGATAGGCATGACAACGGTCGAGACTTCAGACTCAGGTATTTTTTTAGGAAAACTTATAACTTAAAGCATTATGCCATTATGTTCCAATTGAATATATTAAAATCCAAACCCGGTTCACAAATTTTGATTGATCGTTGATGAACGTTGATTTTTCCCTCGAATTTAAAACCGACTTAATTTCAATGTACGACTAAGCACTCCATTCCCTAGTTACTCAATGGCACACTATGTACAACAAGCGAGCTCCGTCAATTAGTGACCAATGCACCGGTTCATCTGTATTTATGAGAGAAAACTAGGTCGTTTCAAAGCACAACGAGTATATAACACTAATGTGTTTGCCTTTTTATGTGAGATAGCAATCAGCTTTTGGCTTCTCGAAATATTAAACTGGGTAAAAAATACATTAAAAAAAAAAAACAACCAACTTCAAAATAAAAACCACTACAAAGTACAAAATAACTTACACTTTTTTGGATCGGTGTTTCTATTGTGGTTTCGTCGTTTTTTGACACCGACTTCCAAAACTATACCTAGTTATTTTGTACTTCATTTTTTTATCTGGAATTCAGTTGTATTTTTGTAAAAAGTTTTTTATTGTTAACTTTTTAGTGCTGGCCCAAAGAAAAACACCATCCCATCATTTCCCGTGGGTGTCGTAAGAGGCGACTAAGGGACTCACCAGAGAATGGGCAGCAGCATTCTCTGCGATTCTATGCGAACAGCTACACTGCGATCGCCGACCCGCCTGCCAAGCTATGTCAAGCAGTGGACGTCTTTCGGCTGGTATAATAATGACGATGATCCCCAAAAAGTCCATATATATATATTTAATTGTCTATCTCCAAAGTTCTTCATCAGATCTTTACGAAATTCAAATGGTGGTTCCATTTCGGAACGAACCTCTTTCGAAAAAAGATTTGCAATTCCGTCAATATAATTATAACGGAATTATGCCCGAGCATACAAAAATATGTCTTAAACATCCGTAATGATAATGTTTTAAACAATGCACGCAGCCATTTTATTTTTTCAACACATTTATTTGACTGAACGGGAATGCGCGTGACGCCTAAATAATTAAATAAACACTGATCGGATAACTCTGTTTAAAATTGACCTACCATAAAATCTGATGCGTTTCTTGCAGATCTGCAAATGCAATGTTAAGGTATTCTGATTTCGGATGTGGATTCAGAACGAACCTTGTTGGTACGACATCGATGTAGGTCCGTCTCTCAAATACTCGGCAACCCTAGACAAAATAAGTTTAACAACTAAAACAAACGAAAAAAATACGTAGGTGGACTTTTCGATCTTGTTGGGACAAAATATGGTAGGCCATATTTGTCCCAACAAGATTGAAAAGTCCATTAAGCAAAACACATCCAATCCAACTAACAGAGAGACATGTCTCCAAATAATTACACTCATTGTACAAATGTGAAATTGCCTATTCCGTATCTGATCGCATGTCGCATCCGTTAGGGTTGTCACTGTACTGATAAATTATTGTTTGTGGTTTGTTTTTGACTCATAAAATAAATATATCAACGTTTTTAGGCACGAATATGTGGCGTGTTGATTCGGATTTGCAAGTTATGTTTTATTTATTAGGTGTTCGTGTTAATTTTGGAGAGATGATTAATTAAGTGGCTGGTTAGTGATCATTAGTTTTAATTTGATGGCTTTCGGTTGTATTTTGTGTCGTTTTAATCATTGGAATGTTAAACTATTTGCGAATATGTTAATACTAATCACAGAACGCCCTAATTTTGCTAGTACTTGGTATTGCAAGCAAAATGAGGACGTTCTGTAGTTTTTGGCTATCCCAATGGGAAATTTATGTATGTAGAAGCTAAATTATAAAGGCCATATTGTCTGCTTCTTTTCGTTAAGACATTAAAAGGGACAACTTTTTTTTTAAGGATGGGAAATCATCAAATGACTCAATCATCCGCTCTGGGTGGAGCGGGACGCGTGTCAGACTCTTACTGACTAAAACCCATCCGTGTAACTTACCGACTAGGCTATGTAGTTGTATGATGCAGCCCTTAGATTATTTACGCATCATAATTTTTCAAAAGTTGATTTAGATAACGTTCTGCAAATAAATACGATTCAATCATATTTTTCTTTGTCAACCCTAAAAATACAACTGTATTTCTTGAGAAAATTGTATTTCAATATTGTCCCGAAAAACATACAGGGTCAAACGAGAGTGACCTTAGGTAAATGCGCGTTTATTTATTTTATTCGAAAACTTTCGCAATAAGCTCTGATTACGTGGCGGCCAGTAATATGGATTTGTTAGTTTTAGCTCTGCATTTGTGCTACTTTATCACCCGAATATTTAAGTAAAGTTCGGTGTAAATTATTTTATACTTGGTAGCATTTGCCTGCTATGCTTGTAAAGGTCGAAAATTAGCTCACAGCAACTTAACACCTGGATTTTTAATATTATATAACTAAATACAGGAAGTGATCTACCACTATCTCAAAGGGGATAGAACCATTTGCAGCCATTTTGTTTTTTTTTCAAAGTTGCAGCGCACGATCTAACATGCCTATTATATGGTTAGAGGACACTTCATTAAACAAAAAATGTTGGTAAAATGGTTTAATGAAGCCAAGAACAATTATTTGAATACATTCTACTGCATAATATATGCACGTGATTGGTTCATTTCTAATGAATTTTATTGTTCTCACATGGCGACTTTACCTCTAAATATCTCAGCAACGTGACACTTTGGGGCATCATGATCCGAACATGTTTTGGTTGTCGGTCAACACGAGGAAACATTTACATTACATTACATTTTGGTGGGAGGTTATGCCAGCTGGAGGTTATGCCATAGAAAAATGTTCGAACCCCTTTCGTTCAAATCAACAGTATAGGTGTGAATGATTAAGAAACACACTAAAGATTAGTAAAAAAAAATCTGTATGGATGTTTTTTTATTACGAACTCATAAGTTTGTGGGTAGAGAATGCCTGGGAATATGGAATTCTCTGTTCATCAACGTTTGAGTTTCTGCTACTCAAATTCCGATTAAGAGTCTGCTTATCATTAATTAAACTAATCATATTGCTTACTTTTTATTCATAATTAAGACGATTTTCTTTTTAGAAATAATTGATTACAAAGTAAAACAAGTCCTTGATTTTTACATATTCTTTCAAATATAAAGTGACCAGGCTTCTTCTGGGTAAGCTCGCTCCATCGTCGACTTTGTCTCTGTCATCTTTGACCTAGACTAGAGTCAAGACCAAACTCATCACAAAAAAAAAAGATATGGGTCATTCTTAAAGTCACATCATAAAGTGGCATGACATGACATATGTAGATAAATTAAATAAGAATTTGAAGGATAATTTGCTTCAATCGATTAATAATAGGTAATTAACGAACAAATAGACTTGATTATGAAATTATGTTCTTTGTAAATACAATCCAAGAAATTGATTTCCTAATTGTTGATATCTCAAAATCGTTCAATTATTTCTATTTTGTTTGCGCAGAACGTGTGGGTTCAAATTAGTGAAGCCCTAACAAAGCCAGAAGGTATCTCGGCTAACACTATAGAAGATGAATTAGAGTGAACAGGCTTCTTCTGGGTATGCTCGCTCCATTGTCGACTTTGTCTCTGTCATAGACTCCTAGACTAGAGTCAAGAGCAAACTCATCTCAAATAAAAAAAGCTAGAAATCATGGGTCGAGATCTTTTCCTTGCAATCGGATAATACAAGTATAAATCAAGTCAATTTTGACTGTCAGAGTCAAAAAAAAAAGTGTAATGTTCGTCAAACCTTGCCTGGCACATGCTGAGTTGGACTTCCATTTGGTGCTACATGAGACACACACACCGCACATTTTTTTTTTCTTTTCAATTCAAATATTTTTAATGCCTGTAGGTGGTTTGGCACTTAAATCATAAATTGCCATAAATTCTGCATTTTTAATTTTTTTTTTAATTTATGTAATTGTGCTTTTGTGTGTTGTGTTTTCTGTCCTTGTACTAAATAAACGTTTTTATCTATATATCTATCAAAACAACACTGCACCTCTTACAAGCATTCAGACGCCTTTCCCAAGTCACATACTCGTACAATGATACAACTCACCATCTCTACCCACCCCCGTACACTTAACAGAGCGTGAAGGTAAGGAAGGAAGGAGCCATATTTCATGTAAACATGAACATCTCCCTCGCGTGCAAAAACTTCACGGGGTATGCGTGGGGGGGTAGGCAGACAATGCTCATCATCACTTTTTACATGTTAATGGCGGAAGGACCTAATGTCCTTTTGTGGGTCGCTGATTTATTTAAGAAATGTGTTTGCTTAGGTATTTTGTTGCCTGGTAAACGGACTGACTTGCCACCGACTACGTCAGGGATAAGATGGCAATAGGCTGGTCCCCCATTACATACGGACTGAAACGTGCCATATCATATCTTTATCTGGTTGACTGGTAGAGATTGCCTAAGGCTGCCATTGTACCTTTGTACATTACGTTTAATTATTTTTTTAAACCTGTAGGAATTTTGGGAAATCCTCTCTTAGTGCTCCCCTAAACTCACCCAGGAACCTTCATGCCAAATTTCAGCTTTCTACGACCAGTACTTTCGGATGTGCGTTGCCTGTCAGTCACTCCCTCAGTCAGTCAGTAACTGAAGAATTATATATATATATATATATATATATATATATTGATTGATTGATTGATATAATAAGAACTGCTATTAAGAAATTCACGAAAAAACCATCAATGTAAGACTTGGGAATCAAAACTAGACAGGATCGGAGTCATCCTCAGCTAGCGCGCTTGCGATCACTGAATCAACAAGGCTGACGATTTTCAATACCAAGAACCGAAATATCAATTTTGATTTTAAAGAGCCTAGAGCCCTTCGTAAACATGTCATCGACACCCACTCAAAGTTGACTTCAGAAAAGAACAATCGGGCTAGGAATAATTTACCTGAATAAACCACTTGGGTTTATTTATTTTTAGGCTTACAATTCCTAAAAAAATAAATTCGGAAAAACGTTCTAAAGTGTGAATTCCAGCGAGTTCTAGAAACGTTCCAATAGAAGTGAAATTATCAATGGAAATAATCTATTTCAGAAATATAAACTTTCTACGAAATCCTTTCAGGCATTCTAAACGATTGCTTGTTCAGCACTAATAAGATTACATGTGGAGTTTGTTTTGCATCATTTTAACAAGTATACTATATACTGTACTCTAGGACGGGGTAAGCAGATGTGTTTAGTAGGTACTGTGACAAATATAAAGTTTCAATCACCGTGATTTGTTACCAAATGTAAAACGGGGTAAATAGAAACGCAGTTTTAATAGAAACTAAACTTTGAATGGGATTTTCACTTTATTTAAATTCTACTTGTAGCATTTTAAGGACTTAAATTTTACAATCAATATTAAACTAATATTGTTGCATTCAAGTGAAAATGCCATAGATTTTAGTTTTTTTTTTTTTTTTCAAAACACCAATCGTAAAAGTTCAAAGAAAAATCTAATGCAGGTGGCGTTTACTTTAGTTCAATCAAAATGGTACTAACTGCATGAAACTGCGTGAAAAGATTTTTATTGAACTTTTTAGTCGTGTCGTGTGTTGACGTCGGTTTTTTTAAGTCATTTTTTTTTTTTTTTTTTAAATTGTTTCTTAATTTGTGTAGCAGATACAGAACACCATCCTAACATACGAGTATAACCACGCACTTCTGCAACACCATGTATGCAGGATGCATAATGACTTGCCCTGAGTCGTCCCTCAGTTGGAACCTGAAGACGAGCGTCATCAAAGAGGGATAGGATAGGGATAGGGACCTATGACACACCGTTGTGCCGACTTACGTTCGTCACCTTTAACCAACTGTCAAATCAGCTGGTAATGTTACAAAGGCAAACATGACGTTTCAGCTACTGTTGGTAGCTAATTTGACAGTTGGTTAAAGGTAACGTTATTGAAACCGGCCATTAGAGGTGTTTACGAGTGATTGGCTGGAGAGAACAAATGAAAAGTTGAAAAAAAGAACCGCAAATACAATTAATGCTTTTTGATTTTCAACATTGTTTGCGTACATCTGGCACCCGCACGTATGTTTCAGGTCAATGCACCTTTTTCATGAAAATCATTTTATGATATAATAAAACACCGACTTTCGACTTCCGCATATAACAGACACGACCGACGCAAATAATTTAATTTAAATAATAAATATTATTTTAAGTCCGGATGAGGGTTTAAAAATTGCAGTACAGATTTACCACCATTACATGAAGCTATAAAATGAAGGTACATTACAAAAACAAGCCAGTAGTGCAAGTCGGAATCGCGCGCAATGGTTTCCGAAAAAATCACAATTTTTATAATTTTTTTATACGAAACATAGCCGCGGTTAAAACCGATTATTGGCGTGGCGACGCATGCCGTGGTCACGCTATACGATGGTATATATACATATATACAGTCTATATGTATTTTTTCATTAGGTATGCCATATTTAGTTCATCTGTTCTTTTATGTATATTACTTGTACAAAATAATTTCGATTTTTCACGTCTGCCAGGCGTCCCGTGACAGCTCACATTTTTTTTTTTAAATCATGGGTTTCTATTACACTTTCCATATAGTCTGTAGATGGTACAGAATTACTTATTACTTGTATTAAAAAAAATACTCAGTAGTTGTGGAGATAAGGGGAGAATGGTCGATTTTGATCTTTATTTTATAACTTCCGAAATGAATGTTTCAATATGATGAAAAAAAAACATTTGAAATTTTTAATCCGTCTCTCGGCAGACTTAGAAAAAACTTTTATCTGGTAATCAACACTTTGACTAGAAACCGCTCCCATGATTAGACAAATCGATTGACTTAAAACTGCATAATGCAACAATTTACAACACAGTACAAACTACACTCATGTTTTATACAAACAAACAGGCTGATCCGCGTTAATTCGAACGAATACAACAATAGCGCGCACTAAACTGCAACCGCCCTGTATTTCAACTATTTAATCATTGCGTCGAAATTGTGTGTCTAAACGCCCATAACGGGATAAAGGTGTGGTAGTACTGACAGCGGAATTTGATGGCCTTTTGATGATTAACTATTGCGGTGCTTTGAAAACGTAAACCGCGACATTTTCTTTTCGGAGCTGAAGGGAGTGTCAGACTGTTACTGACTAAAACTCACCTTTAAATGCTGTGTGCCAGGGCTGCGATAACTCTTACGAAGAAATTCCGCAACCTTGGCAGGCTCTCAAATACGGAACCCTACGTGTGTGATTCCGACTCGTTTTATTCCGATTGTTTTACGTTTTTTGGCTGAATAAAGATATTTTAGATTTGTACTAGCTCTTTCTACTTTTCAGCTCTTGAAAGAGGTCGACCGTCGAATGGTCGATGGGGCCGAAGAGTTCTAGAATAGCGACCGCATACCGGAAGACGCAGCCAAGTCAAGTCAAGTCAAGTCAAAGCATTTATTTCAAATAAACCATTATCAGGTACTTTTGAATTGTCAAAGTCAGTCCGTCAAAAACATGAAGCTATTTGCACGTTCGCAAGCGTAGATCTCTATGGAGAAGAACGTGCAAGAAACTCCACGGACACTCTTTTAAATCATTTTATGTTTACAAAAATCCTGGTTACATAAACCTTGTTGCTTCTATATATGAGAACAATGTAAAGAAAGAAAAAAAACAATTTATAGTATGAAATATTAAAATGAGGCAGTGGCAACCAAGGGATGACCAGTCTCCACTGACGGCGCCCGTTCACGAACATGACGCGTGCATCAGCACCATTCAGCTCAACCATTTTGAAGGGAACTGAATGATCCGATACACGCGCCACCATCAGCGAGACATTGGAGTGAGCATGACACACCCTCAACTGCCCCTGCTATTTCATGTCAAACAAGGAAACTATCTATTAACATAATGGTCCAGGGTTCTCACATTTACAGAACTTGAAATAAAAATTGCTTCTAAATTATATAAAACTATGAATATCAATCTGAAAATACAGAAAAAGAAAAGTTTATTCCAAACATAATATAAGATTATGCGGAATAGTATTATTATTAGACATAAAAGAGGGTGAGCATCTCTTCCAAATATAAAACCTAACTAGTGGAACCAAGCGGCTGAGGCTGTGGAGCAGGACCGGCATTTAGCCAAGCATTTTTATCAAGGATATAATCTTCCAGTTTATAATATGCCTGTCTACATAGAGTGCGTTTTATGCATGTTTTAAATTTTTTCTCATTCAGTTCGAGAATCTCACGTGGTATTTTATTATAAAACTTAATACAATATCCCATAAAAGAAGTGTGTACTTTAGCCAATCTGAATCGGGGTTGATCTAATTTATTCCTATTTCTAGTATTAAAATTATGCCTATCACTAATCTTATTAAAAAGATGAATATTTTTCCGAACATACATAATGTTTTCGTATATGTATTGACAAGGTACCGTCATGATGTTAATATCCTTAAACAGTTCCCTTAGGGAATCGCGCCGACCAAGATGGTATATGGCTCTGATGGCTCTTTTCTGCAGAATAAATATAGACTCGATGTCTGCAGCTCGTCCCCATAATAAGATACCGTAAGACATTATACTATGAAAGTAACTAAAATAAACCAGCCTCGCGGTATCTATATCAGTAAATTGACGGATTTTTCTGACAGCATATGCTGCTGAACTTAGCCGTCCTGCAAGAGATGTTAAATGAGGACCCCATTGTAGCTTTGAGTCAAGCGTGATCCCTAGGAAAACCGTGTCTTCGACGAATTCAAGTTTCTCTTTGTCCAATACTATGTCGCAAGTATTACTTTTGACATTCGGTAAAGCAAATCTGATGCACTTAGTTTTTTTCCCATTTAATACTAAATTATTCGCAGTGAACCAATTTTGGACCTGCTGTAGCGCATTATTTACGTCGTCAAGACTTGTAGAACGTCTATCTATCTTAAAAATTAAGGACGTATCGTCAGCAAATAACACCATCTTTGGTTGGTTTTTTAAAAGATGGAGTAAATCATTAATATACACTAAAAAGAGGAAAGGACCCAATATTGAGCCTTGTGGTACCCCCATTTTGACTTTTAAACCCCTTGAATTAACACCGTTTATTTGAACTTGCTGCTGTCTGTCATTTAAGTACGACTTCACTAAACTGAGAGCAAGATTACCTAGTCCGTAATGTTTTAGTTTTAGGAGCAAGGTTTCGTGATTTACGCAATCAAATGCCTTGGAGAGGTCACAAAAGATTCCTATGGCATCTTGCGCCTCTTCCCACGCTGTATATATGTGTTTTAACATTGTGACACCAGCGTCAGTCGTACAACGACCTTTGGTAAACCCATACTGTTGATCGTGTAAGATTTTATTGATGTTAAAATGAATGAGCATTTGATTGAGCATCACTTTTTCAAATACCTTGCTGAAAACCGGCAATACGGATACAGGTCTATAATTATTGGCATCTTTACTGTCACCGGATTTAAAAAGTGGTATAACCTTACTATATTTCATTATATCCGGAAAGACTCCTTGGTCTACACATAAATTGAATATTAAAGCCAAGTATGGTGCTATGGTCTCAATTATGGACGTGCACACTTTGACAGACATTCCCCATAAGTCTTCGGTCAATTTGATTTTGATTTGCCGGAAAGCTTTTATAACCGTCATAGGGTTGATATGTTTGAATTGGAATTCAACCGTACAACCTGGAACGTTTGCTCTTAATAAATTAAATGATACCTCGGGTGAAGAATTTAAAGCTTCAGTAGTTCTTGATGGTATTTCGGTGAAAAAATTTACAAATTCTTGAGCTACTTCTAAATTAGAGCTTATGGCACCATGTGCAGTCTCCAGTAAAAAATCAGTGTTTCGTACTTTATTCCTACTAGTTTCATTATTGATAACTTTCCAAACTGTCTTAATTTTATTATCTGCCGATTTGATCTTATTGCTAATGTACAGGGCTTTAGCTACTTTGCAAGTATTTCTGAAAACTTTAGAATATTTGTTTACATACATACTAAAGGTTTCTGTGTTAATGAAAGGCTTAAGGCCATATAACTCATATAGTCTTTCCCTACTTATCCTAATACCTTTAGTCGCCCAGTCACTAAATATAAACTTAGGGGAAGTATTTTTAGACTTCTTTTCAAAAGTTGTATTGAATTCCTTTAGTACTACTGAAAAGAAATTATCATAAAACTTATTTGCGTCCTCAATATTATGGCCTAGAACATTCAACTTATTTTGTAAGGTAACATTGAATCTAGCTAGTTTGCCTGTTGTAATTGGCCTATATTGTATTTGAATTTTTTGCAAGGCTGCTTTAAACTTAAATGTTACCAATTGTCCGCTATGATCCGACGGAAGGTAATTAACTATGGCTTTATCTAAATAATCACAATCGCAGAATACATTATCGATACAGGTTGAAGAAGTTGGTGTTACCCTAGTAGGTTCAGTAAAAACATTAGACAAATTAAATGATTTAAAAAGGCTTAAAAATCTGCTGCTATTTAAATTATTTTCTAAAATATTAATATTAAAATCTCCGCAAATAATCGCGGATTTGTTACCTGCTGCAAGTTTCGCAAGGATATCTTCCACAGTTGACTCAAATAAAGTAAAGTTTTGAGGGTTTGGGGGTCTGTACACGCACACTATAACATGCTTATCCAGCTCAACACAGGACAGTTCAATACAATGTTCCACTGACAAGCTGACAATGTCATTACGTTGCTTAAATTTTAAGCATTTTTTCACTAAGATGAGGGAACCACCGCGCAACATAGATTTGCGGTTAAAGCAACTGCCTACACTATAATTTTCATAACTAATTTGCATCTGGTAATCTTTCAACCAATGTTCACTAAAACATACAATGTCAAACATTGTTTTCTCTAAAAACATTTCTATTTCTAATATTTTGGAAGAGATACCTTGAATATTTTGATGAAATAATTTCAATGTATGCTGCTGACCCCCTTTTTGATATGTATCTAACTGAGAGCAAGAAGATACCTTAATGTCTGTAGGTATAACTAATCTGTTATTGGTAACTTCTGTTGTCTTATAAACTAGTTTAAATTAATATCAGGAGTTTGCCCTAAGACTTCAACATCATCACTTGGCAGTGAGATGGAACTACATGTGGCCTCCACGTTAACAAATAATTTTTCCATAGTGATACATGGAACCTCCTTCGTACAATTTTTAAAAGAATTTATAGCTATAGTGCTACAGTTATTTTGGCTCACCACCTGATTCTTAGTAATATTACTAAACATTGTGGATTTAATTACACAAGACTTCGACATACTACTTATGTCTGAGTTAATATAATAAGCTAATAGCCTAGCTATTGTGTGTCTAAAACTAATTGGCAGATACACAGTATCCCTGGTCGATTTTAAATGATCCACATAAATATTTGTGTCAAAAAACATAAACTTGTCACTATAATGACTTACTAGGAAGTGCATGTGTTTATTTAACCTATGAATATAATTATTTTGTCTAATTGACAATTGTTCAAAATATGGAAAAGCACACAATATTATTTTATTACAATTTAACTTTAGCATCTCAGTTATATAGTCTGTAATATCTGCTTGTTTTACTTTTAAACTATTACCTATAAATACAGTAATGTTGGTATTAGAATTATAATTATTATTGTTTGTTAATAATGCCATAATATGCTTGTAAGTCGAACCTGGCATACAATAATTTTGTGTAGAATAACTTAGGTTGTTACCAACTAATTTACCTAAACCTCTTCCTATACTGTCTGAGAACATAACTGAATGACCACTTTTCACAGATGAAATACCACAAATCTCAGGCTGCTCAACTTGAGATAAATCCTGTCCAAAATCAATATTAACTTGTTTAGTGACACATTCTTGAGACAAATTCTCCGTCTGGGACGGTACCTCCGTTGCCTCAGGCTGGACAGCATCAAGGTTTGATACTGTCTGGCAAGTACACTGACACATGACCAACTCATTAGCAGCAAGAATGTGTTCTTTTATTTGGTTCTGAGATTGTACATATTTACTATTAAGTTTGTTCAATGAAGCATCAAGTACCTTTATTTCAGACTGTAAGTGCTCTGTATCAATTTCATATATTTTTATGCTGTCTTCTAGTTTAATTTGATAATTATTTAATTTACTAATCAGGTCAACACGTTCTTTCCGGAGTTGAATATTTTTGGAAAAGTGTTTTTGTTGCTTTTTGTATTGATAACATTTTTTGATAATTCTATTTAGTTTTGCATATTTTTTTAATTTATTATGACTAGCCTTATAACTACAGTTCTGTTTCAATAAGGAATCTTCAGTTAGGTCAATTGTGACTAAGGAATGAGGATTACAATTATTATTAGAACTAAGTAATTCGTTAAATAAGTGGTTAGTTTCCTTAACCTGAGTACTTTGTTTTTCATTTTGCAATTTGATAATACAACCGTTAGCATGAACTATTTCATCCTCTAGGTCCCTAACCTTACGTAAAGCCTCCTCATATAGGTTACTACAGTTGTTGAAACCATCCGTGACTGCCCGCAGTTGGTCGCGTTCTTCAACAGCATCTTGGTACTGTTGGCTGAGATCAACTAGCTCCCGTTTAAGGCAAGTGTTTTTGTGGACCATTTTCCTTACTTCCACCTCACTTTCCTCTCTCTCCTGTAACATTTCTTGAATTTGGTCATTTGAGGCTTTTAGTTCCTGGAGAGCCGTTCTCAGTTTAAGCTCCATATCCTGAGCAGTAGCCTTGNAAGTCATTTATTCAAATTAGGCTGAGTGCCAGCACTTTTTGAACGTCAAAGTTCTACATAAAGACAGTCCCCCAAAACGCCCGCCCGTCACCACTTCCTAGTGTTTTAGCTGGGAAGAAGAAGTGGCGCAACAAACTCCCCAGATCGACTTACGTTTGACCACAATCTCACCTGATAGAAAGCGTTGATGTGGTCGAGGATGGAGCACGCTTGCCAAGAAGTAACCAATTATTATTAACTGAATGACTCCCTAGTGTGCTTCGTTGCCACTAGTACCATTAACAGTTCTCCATAGAGATCTACGCTTTAGAACGTGCAAATAGCTTCATCTCTTTTGACTGACCAACCTTGACAATTGAAAAGTGCCTGTAAATGGTTTAATTGAAATAAATAATTTGAGTTTGAGTTTGAGTTCCATGATGGAACTACTGATGTCTTTTTTAATCACTAGTTCAATTTTTTTTAAACTAAAAATAATGGAACTAATGTTGAATTTGTTATCGCTAGTTCCACATTATTATTTATCAGGAAACACAGACTAGGAGTTCCACTCTTTAGCTCAGGGGTCACCAATTAGTTTCATGTGGAGTCCGTTTTTCAAAATAATATGACTGTCGCGGTCCGTACTTTGTATACTCTAGATGAGTTTCAAAGTCTCCTACTTCCCCCATTTTTATGGAGTTTATCTTGGAAAATACTGCTTCTTATGTTAACCTAAACTTACTACAAATTTCGAGACGATTTTTTTTTTCTGTGTAATTATTTCTGTCGCATATTGTACTGTTTACTTAAGGTCAGCACAAAATAGGATGGCGGTCCGCCATTAGGTGACCCCTGCTATAGCTGTACGCACAATTAAGATATTCCCAACTCGTTATGTGCGTATGGGTGGGATGCCCACTATGTAAAACTTCTTCTTACTCGCTGTAACTGGAACCACACCCCAGTCCCAGTCAAAGAGACCATCTCAAAGCAGTCGGATGCAACCCAAATTCATAATCACAAGATACAGAGGGGAACAATGAAATGTTCAGCTCTATTTTATAAACAGATCAGTAAAGTGGTCATGGTATTAAAAAACAAATAATTTGAAAATAAAAATCTGTCGTATTAGTATCGCTTTACCCATTGTATTCAGGGTTGTGGAGATCAGATAGTAAGTCATCATCATAATCATCATATCAGCCGAAAGACGTCCACTGCTGGACATAGGC
Organism: Mamestra configurata; assembly: GCA_002192655.3. NCBI lineage: Eukaryota > Metazoa > Arthropoda > Insecta > Lepidoptera > Noctuidae > Mamestra > Mamestra configurata. The sequence continues at coordinate 182,292 of NDFZ01005440.1, read as the reverse complement.
CTCCCCCAAAGGGGTTTGTCATGATCGCCACGCTTGGTAGGCGGGTTGGCGATTGCAGTGTAACTGTTGCAATGCACAGAGAATGGGCAGCAGCATCCTCTGTGCATTGCAGCAGTAAACGCTGCTGCCCATTCTCTGGTGAGTCCCTTGGTCGCCTCTTACGACACCCACGAAAGTAATGGGATGGTGCTATTCTTTTACGTCCGACACCATACAAAACACCTCACTCCTTATACTCGCCATATTGGACGAATCGCCCCCAGTGTATCCAGTGTTTATCTTAATAACCACGCCTGAAGCCCGAAGCCGTGCAACGTGCAAGTGCTTCAATTAAAATCCTGGTATTCAGCTGCATCTGGTTGAATGAAAGATTGCGACCCCAATATAATTGGGAAAAGGCTAGGCAAATCGATTGATCGTAAGAATCGATTGATCGTAAGAAAAATTGATGTAGTTTCCAACTGTTCCTACAGGCTTGGGGGAAACCTTAATCATCATAAAGTTTCCAAACCTTGTAATTTTCACCCGACTTACCAGCATGGATAAGAAGTCGGAAGGAGTCATTTGATGATTTCCCATTGCAAATAAAAACAGCCAAGCCACTATGATCCAAACTTCATAGACGGGGGTAGATCTTACCTGTAATGGGGACATACGCAGAGAATCTTTCAGCTTTTATAAAATAACAAAGGTCTGATTATTGCGGGCTCTTGGAATAATAGAGAGTATTTACTCGCAAATGTTTATAATTATATTTATTTAGGAACACCCTGTAGCCTAAACGGCTGTATAGAATTTAACAAATGACGTATCATTAGATTCGTCTTAAGTGACAAAGTGACATAGAGATGTTTGTTTATTCATTCATTGAATCTTCTTCTCTCAAAACGGTGCAATAAGACGTCATTTTGACAAAAGTCGTATCATTAGATTCGTCTTAAGTGACGAAGTGACATAGAGATATTTATTTATTCATTCATTGAATTCTCTTCTCTCAAAACGGTGCAATAAGACGCCATTTTGACAAATGCCGTATCATTAGACTAGTCTTAAGTGACGAAGTGACATAGAGATATTATTTTTATTCATTAATTCAATCCTCTTCTCCGAAAACGGTGCAATAAGACGTTTTTTTGACAAATGACGTATCATTAGATTCGTCTTAAGTGACGAAGTGACATAGAGATGTTTATTTATTCATTCATTGAATCCTCTTCTCTCAAAACGGTGCAATAAGACGTCATTTTGACAAATGACGTATCATTAGATTCGTCTTAAGTGACGAAGTGACATAGAGATGTTTATTTATTCATTCATTGAATCCTCTTCTCTTCTCAAAACGGTGCAATAAGACGTTATTTTGACAAATGACGTATCATTAGATTCGTCTTAAGTGACGAAATGACATAGAGATGTTTATTTATTCATTCATTGAATCCTCTTCTCTCAAAACGATGCAATAAGACGTCATTTTGACAAAACACGTATCATTAGATTCGTCTTAAGTGACGAAGTGACATAGAGATGTTAATTTATTCATTCATTGAATCCTCTTCTCTCAAAACGGTGCAATAAGACGCCACACTAAATCATGTATAACAGAATATTCCTATAATATGTCATCAGATTGAAAACACATAGCCACGAACAATTAGAGAAATCCATGCAATTGCTTAGGGCTGCATCTACCGCGGTTATTAGTGGGTCATTAATTAAGATCTAGCACAACTGGTTACCTGGGATCTCGCCAGTAATTACAAGGTATCGGATCTCCGAGACTGATGTAATTGATGTGTAGACTAGGTGCTATGTTTTGGTTGTTGTTGCTGTCTGGTTGTAGTTGAACTTCTCCTGTCTTGTCAGCACGAAATATGGAAGGAAAGAATAAAATATTTGTTAGAGATAGCTTTTTCCCGCGGTCGCGTTTCGCATTTTTCGCAGAAAAAAGTAGCCCATAACTGTCTCCAGTGTCCCATATATCTCTGTACTAAAATTCATCAGAATCGGTTCAGCGAGTTAGATGAAAGTGTAAAAACGAACTCAATTTTGAATTTTATAATATTACTAGCGGTACCGACAGACGTTGTCCTGTCCGAACGTTTGCTTTGTGTATGACGAAAAACTAAAAAATCGATTGCAGCGCCACCTACCGGATCCAATTGTGGATCTAAACCATTCTCGAATCCACTCGAATTAAAGTACTAATATCGCTATTAAAAAATAGGGGTTGGTGGTAGAAGGGTGAAAATTTGGGGTTGTATATGTCAGCGGAATCTGGCAAACTCCGTAAGATTATAAAATAACTTGAGAGATTGTAAACTCTCGATAAATTATCAACTGAGGCCAAGTTTTTCAATTTAACTATCACACCAAAACAGATAAATTGTGGACTAGAGTGCTGGCATTAAAAAATACATTTTTAGTGCCGAATCATAAACAAAATAAAATAAAAAAATTGTCCAAAAAATAAAATTTTGGGGTGGACCACCCTTATCGCTTAGGGTTGTGAAATATAGTTAACGTCCTATTCACCCCAATATTTGGTTACAAACACTGTGGTACGAGAATTTTATATATTAGAAAATATATTTTAGTATAAGGATAGTTTTAAGAAAACTGCCTTGAGCCATTTTATGTAGTTTTCAGCTAGGCTTTATGCAAGGCTTTCAATGCAAAAAAAATCGTTCAGTAGGCTTAGGATACGGACTAGGATACTTAATATGACGAAACCCATAATGGTTATATGTGGTGTGTGTGAGAGAGAGAGAGAGAGCTATACATAACGTATATCACTATCCTTTTCACATAACGAAATAATGATGGCATCAAGAATAATATACCTAGCCATTGCTAAAGTAGGTTAATGGACGGAACTTTAACCTGCGGACCCTGTACATAATATTCTGTAACATTTCTGAATGAACGCAATTTACCCAACGGATTTACCCCACTATACCTAGTCCAGTATCACATAGAATTATCAGAGTGATGCACAGCGTACGCTAACCGCTGCACGACAGCGCCAACCTGCGGTCGGCCACCAACTGTCAGCGAAATTAACGTGTCACTTGAGGAGCTGCAGCCCCTACAGCGCTACATCAAGCGCTCCATATTGCGATCATAATTCAGTATAATGTTGGTCAGTGAAAAATGAAGCGCTTTTACGCTGTATGTTTTAAATTGTGAATGCGTTCGAAAAGAAAGTTGGTCGATGTTTGAATAATGTTTATTCAATTTGAATGATGCGTTCGAGAACAAAAAGAGTTTACGGAACTGGTTTTATTTTGTTTTCGTTTTAATTTTATAAAAGGAATGGGTTTACATTTGTTTTTTAAAGTTTTGTGCTGTCATATTTGAGTTTCGAATGCACATAACATAAGGCTGCAAATGCAAATAACTGCATTTTCTAACCTATTTTCCAGTTTCCAGTACAAAACAAGACGGTAAAACCGCCAACCGATACATTTTCCCCCACCCACGGGCAGGAAACATCTTTAACAAACGGCCCAGCGAATTCCCGCTAATTCCCGTGGTCAACGCTTAACGCAAAACGCTAAAGTAATTTACGTTTACAAATGAAACTTTTAGCGTGGTCGTAAATTTTTAAAAAGAGGGTCTCATAAAAAAACAAGTCCCTATCTCAGTAACTGTAGACGCGAACTTCTTAACGTTATCTTGTTAAGATTAAATATTGTGATGTTTGAGGAAAGTAATACAAAGTCTCTTACACCTACCTAAGTAAACACAAAAGTAATTAGGTAGGTACACCGTGCTTTTGGGAAACCACTTCAGAGTGATAAATATTTTCACTGTAAGGAATATCAACCTGAGCCAAAATGCACGGAAATCTAAAGTATCAAAGAGTAAAGCGAGAGGGATTGGGCATTTGCTTTTAGTCAGGAAATGAATTTGTTCCTTAGGAACTACGGAACCTTCCTTTTTTTTAATATAAATCGACACAAAACAAGCTATAAATTGTGTAATGTGACGTTATAAGATGATGGTAAAAGTTTTAAAGTAAAAGTTTATTTTTTTCTTTTTAGCGCATTTTTATTTATTTTCTGATTAAAATTTTAGTAACTCACATTGTAAAGAGTTAAAGTTAGTTGGAATCTCCGAAACTTCTCATTCGTTTTCAAATTATACTACTTATAGAAAGTAGGTACACATACCTACACTACGCTCTGAAAGATTTTTTTTTCCAGTTTCTTCAAATACACGTAGACGTAGCAATGCGACGTGGAAAACATACTTTTGCTGTACCGATTTGGGCTTTACAGATTGTGTAACTTAACAAAACGAATGTGAGAACTTAAAACGAAAGATTTTTCGATTCGTTTCAGTGTTTTGTACCTTATGGACCGTAACCGTGCATTATAACAACATGAATTGGTGTTGCATTTTCAATAATAATCGTTTTAAGAATAATTAAATTAGGTATTACAAATAAATCTCTGAATAAAAAAAAAAAAAAAAAA
>NDFZ01005440.1:141129-177656 GCA_002192655.3 Mamestra configurata | reverse complement strand
CAAAAAAAAAAAAAAAAAAAAAAAAACCCTCTCTCTATCTCGCTCTCTCTCTCTCTCTCTCTCTCTCTCTCTCTTTTCTGGCAAATAAATAAATTTCATTTCATTTCCAAAAAAAATGAATTGCTAGATTCCACCTGAACATACATAGTTTTTACATTGCAAGTTAAATAAAAGCTTGTAAAATCCGAGGAGTCTGGTATTCAGTAGTGGAAGGGGTACACCAACCCGATACGTACGGTGCCTATAATGTGAAACCTACGAAGTGCTCACTGTGCAAAATTTGATATCTCTACGTGATTCCCTTCCCGTTCTAATAACATAGTGTACGTTATTACTTATCCACCTTGATACTGTATGGTACATGAAAAGCTGATAAATATCTCAGTTGGAGGTGAGTTTGAAGTGAGCTGTTTTGTATTCTGTAGCGAATGAATTACTGGTTAAGTTGATTGAAGGACCAGTAGTGAACTGCATTGCACAGAGTCTACTCCGAACCTAGGATAGAACGATTGGGAGGCTAAAGAGGCTGCACTAAACAAGCTAGTTCTCTCTTGTTTGGTAGCACTTCTCCTCAGCTCCGTCTCAGTCTTGACGCAGTAGTTCTAGTAGACTAGGCATAGTTAAGTCTTATAGTGGTTAACCAAAACTGCCAAACACCTCTACCTCCTTCTATCACCCTGGTACCCGTTACCATCACTCTAAAATTAATGGCCGGACCCCAAAAAAAAAGACAAATATTTTAGCAATATTTAATTACTACGACCGTGCCCACAAAACTGCCATACACCTCTACCTCCATCTATCGCCCTGGTACCCGTTACCATCACTCTATAATGAATGGCAGGACTAAAAAAATAAAGACAAATATTTAAGCAATATTTAATTACTACAACCGTGCCCACAAAACTGCCATACACCTCTATCTCCATCTATCGCCCTGGTACCCGTTACCATCACTCTAAAATGACTGGCAGGACCCAAAAAATGAAGACAAATATTTAAGCAATATTTAATTACTACAACCGTGCCCACAAAACTGCCATACACCTCTATCTCCATCTATCGCCCTGGTACCCGTTACCATCACTCTAAAATGACTGGCAGGACCCAAAAAATGAAGACAAATATTTAAGCAATATTTAATTACCACAACCGTGGCCACAAAACTGCCATACACGTCTACCTCCTTCTATCGCCCTGGTACCCGTTACCATCACTCTAAAATGACTGGCAGGACCCAAAAAATGAAGACAAATATTTAAGCAATATTTAATTACCACAACCGTGGCCACAAAACTGCCATACACGTCTACCTCCTTCTATCGCCCTGGTACCCGTTACCATCACTCTAAAATGACTGGCAGGACCCAAAAAATGAAGACAAATATTTAAGCAATATTTAATTACTACAACCGTGCCCACAAAACTGCCATACACCTCTACCCCCATCTATCGCCCTGGTACCCGTTACCATCACTCTATAATGAATGGCAGGGCTAAAAAAATAAAGACAAATATTTTAGATATATTTAATTACTACAACCGTGCCCACAAAACTGCCAGTCACCTCTTCTTCCTTCTATCGCCCTGGTACCCGTTACCATCATTCTATAATGTATGGCAGGGCTCAAAAAATATAGACAAATATTTTAGCAATATTAAATTACTACAACCGAGGCCACAAAACCGCCACACAAAAAACAAAGACAAATATTTTAGCAATTAATTACTACAACCGAGGCCACAAAACTGCCATACACATCTACTTCTTCTATCGCGCTGGTACCCGTTACCATCACTCTATAATGAATGGCAGGGCTAAAAAAATAAAGACAAATATTTTAGATATATTTAATTACTACAACCGTGCCCACAAAACTGCCATTCACCTCTTCCTCCTTCTATCACCCTGGTACCCGTTACCATCATTCTATAATGTATGGCAGGGCTCAAAAAAAGTAGACAAATATTTTAGTACATACTTAAAATATTAAATTACTACAACCGAGGCCACAAAACTGCCATACACATCTACTTCTTCTATCGCGCTGGTACCCGTTACCATCACTCTATAATGAATGGCAGGGCCCAAAAAATGAAGACAAATATTTAAGCAATATTTAATTACTACAACCGTGCCCACAAAACTGCCATACACCTCTACCTCCTTCTATCGCCCTGGTACCCGTTACCTGATGGTAACGAATGAATGGCAGGGCCACAGGGAGGCCCTTTTCGCGCCCTGTAGCCTTAGAACAAAGGTTATGCCTGTAGGACAAACAAAAGACGGCGCACGTCTGTATTTGTGCTAGACACGCATCTTAAGTGAGTGCATGTACTTTACTTGTTTTAGTGAGGGAAACAACAAATCTAATGTTGTGAGTTTTGTTGACGATGATGGTTAAATTGCGGGTTCATTAATGAATTGGGTAATCCTTTACTACATACTACGTTTTGTATTAATTTTAATAAAAATAATGCAAAACATCTACCTACAGTCAGTCTTTTAATAATTTAATCTTTTTAGTCTTTTCTTTTTCTTTTTTTTCTTCTTTTTTCTTTTTGTCTTTGCGTATAATATAAGATTTCTAATAACCCATGTGTTTTGGGGTGGGTATCGAAAGACAAACAGCTCGTTTTCACACAAGATCTGTTTCCTTACACTTCTTAATATAACTCACGCTAACGTAAGCTATTACAAGTTTCACGGTATCAAACAAAACAGTTTATTTCCCTTCAAATTTCAAAGCATGTTCTATATAAGCCTGACCCTTTCAAAATACCACCAGACTCTCTCATGCCAGCATGCACGAAGGTTGCATAATATAACAAACAGTGCCTACCAAATTCAGAGATATTTGAACAACCTAAACAAAATCAAACATCATAGCGCCCATCTCCTCACATTCCTCTCACCCTAGTACTCTGCCACAACGACTGGATCTAATTTTCAATAAAAAACAGCTCGTTCGCACAAGATTTTTTTACTTTCACTTCCAAATATAACTCACGCTAATGTAAGCTATTACAAGTTTCACGGCATCAAACAAAACATTTTCTTTCCCATCAAATTCAAAACCATGTTCTATATTTGCCTGACCCTTTTAAAATATCTCCAGACTCTTTCATGCCAGCATGCACGAAGGTTGCATGATATGGCAGAGACAGGTACTGTACCTTCTCAATTTACACACATTCTACACATTATTTTTTGAAGAAACTGAACAAAATCAAACAACACAGCGCCCATCTCCTCACATTCCTCTCACCCTAGTACTCTGCTACCACGACTGGATATAGTTTTCAATAACAAACAGCTCGTTCTCGAATAAGATTTGTTGTCACAACGGATAGCGGCGTCCGCGTACCTACTGAACTATGTTGCACATTATTATTAGTGAGCGCCGACATGCCATCAAAGAGTATATAAGTTGGAAGAAGTGAAATACGAGTACAACCACATTAAAAGGTGCAACAAAGCGTCGTATCAGTCACTTACTTCCACTAAGTAACACGTAAGTAGAAATTATACTTAGTAGATATGAATAGAATAAAAAACATTTATTCGGCACAGACACAAACATACAGCATGAAAGACAAAGTAACAGAAATAATACAGTAGTAGTAGGTACAGAATTGCGCAGAGCGTGCCCGTACCGAAAGGGTTACCATCTCAGCATTTGCTGGGCGTCAGACACCCCGCGCTGGTTTTCAGTTGGCACCCTGCAGGACGAAGGTAAATACAATATATATACAAAACCTAAACAAGATAAACAAAATACTTAATTAATATATTTGGGTTATACCTGCACAACTATAAATCAACATAATTTCCTAGAAGAATATACCTATCTTAATTTAAGTATCTGAAGACAGCTTAGCATTGTCTTCCTCCATCATATTAAATTTCCATCTTTCCAACCAATGGACCATGTTTTAAACAATTTTTATGGTGTATTTGGTATTCGCCTATTCTAACATCCAGTCACTTTCTTGCCCAAGACGTATAGAATTTACTCAGTACATAATCCTCGACATCATAATCCTCGGCATTAGTCCTTCGATATCGGCATCATGATATATGATCTTAACAATAACATATCGAAATACGATACAAAACTGCCATTGGATTACCAGTCACATCTGACATGGCATCCCTTTTTTTTATTCAAAGAACTAGCACTTCGCCCGCGACTTCGTACGCGTATATCCCAAGGAACCTACATGCCAAATTACAGCTTTCTATAATTAGTAGTTCCGGCTGTGCGTTGTCTGTCAGTCACACAATAACGAAAGAATTTAATATATTAGGATTAAGTATAGAAGTATAGATATAATAAAAAAAAGTGTGGTATAGTAAATAATTTTTACTTACTTACTTACTTACTATCTTACTATAGACTAGTATACATATAGATGTGCATATAGATGAATCAATACTATTCATGTTTGTTTTCCTCCAAGAGACAGTCCCCTATTAGGCACAAAACCACTTCAACTTGTATCCTATCTATATTCTATTCTGTGGTATATAGTTATGAATTTTTCATAGTGCGGCCGGGCGCCCATGTGTTCGCCGCGGTAATGCTCAGCCGTTGTTACGTATACCGACTACGTTCCAACTACGTACAGGCTACGTATACTGACTACGTACTGGGTACGTTCGCGACTGCATTCGATACCACGCTGCTATTACCTGACAATTTTGAAGCAGGATTTTGGATTGGAAACATCTTTCTTTTTGTTGGATTTTTATAAGATTTTCAGCTATTGTTTGCCTGTTCCCTAGCTCTTATTTATTATATACTTTATTGTACACCTCATAATAAGAACAGGACAATCAAACATAAAATAAGTGTACAATGGGCGGTCTTATCGCACAAGGCAATCTCTTCCAGACAACCTTTGGATGGATTGAACGAAAGGAGATATATTTAGGGCTGTCAGTGTACAAACGTTCTAAAAAATACTAATTAGATATAATAATATAAAATACATAAATACAATAACAATTTCTATACTAATAAATATTAAATATATAATTGAGAAAGGAGCGGAAACATTAAAGAGAAAGGTAATGTGCTCTTTCACCGTTCTTTTAAACGCTGGTAGCGTTTGTGCACGCTTCACTTCTATAGGTAATGCATTCCACAAACGAGCTGCTTCTATACTGAAAGATTTGTCAAAGAAGGAAGTGGAATGCATACGAATACTTAAATACAAAACTTATAGATGAGGTAAAAGTAATTTTTAATCGACTCCTTTTCATTAACATGAAAAATCCAGATTCTGCAGCTGCTTCTACCTATTCAAAAAATACCCAAGTCGTACTTCGAACCTAGGTTCAGGACTACTAGACTGAAGCAGACTTCCTCCTCTTTTTCACGCCTTCGAAACTATTCACACAATCCCCTGGTACATAGAGGCACCTATTTGCATCTAGTATACGTATGTAAAAGTTAGTAGAAGCTTCAGAATGAGGACTGATATAATAAACCCGGTTCTTCACTGCGTCGGCAAAATCTAGCACTTAGCAACACATAATAATACTAGGAGCATAGGAGACCGAGAGAGTACAATCTAGGAGGATATGGCATTCTTACAAAGGAATCCTGAACCTATTAATTCCGCCTAGCCTGTTTTCATCATCAGACTCAACAACAGGATTTTATACTTTTATAGAAAACTTGAAATTGCTCTTGTACCTTCTTTCTGTTCCCGGTAAACTTGCGTACGAGTACTCAGTGTCATTGAAATCGGCTCATACATTTTGGACCTTGGTAGTTTGTATGAACTACTGAGAGGAGTTGTTGTTACCACCATGTACCGGTAGCGCATCGTCAACATTGGAAATAATTTCATTTTGCGTTAAGCTTCGGAGTCTTGGTTTCCTGTTTTTTTTTTATTTTTTGCTCTTGACTCTAGTCTAGGTCATAGATGACAGAGACAAAGTCGACGATGGAGCGAGCTTACCCAGAAGAAGCCTGTTCACTCTAATTTTGAAGAGATTAGGGTTGTATGCGTTCGGAAACACAGACGCAGGCAGAGAGTTCCACTCCTTTGCTGATAGCTGCATCTTGGGTAGTTAATAAGTAAAGGGTAAATAGATTACTGCTAGGCAATCGCATCATCATATTCCATCAGGTATAATTGTCGTCAAACGCGACGCTATCAATAAAAAAACCAAACACTAACACACACACGTTTGTTCCCACGTGTTGGTTCGCAACATGAGACAGATAAACCAATCAGCGAAGAGGTAGCAAAGCAAACAATAACGTAGATTGAGCTGAACGGGATCTATTTAAATGCAAAAACATATCGCATAGACTTTTCAGACAGTTCATCATGACCTAATCTTTTGCCAAAAAAAAAAAAATGTTGGCATTTAAGCTTAAGGTGCTCCCTCACCTGGAGCGTTCGCCTGTAATGTAATATGCCACATTCGATTTTGAGCAGTTACAGTACTGCCTCCCTTACTTGACGAGTATTCGCATGTAATGTAACATTTCAGATTCGATTTTACACATTGTATCATCTAGTTTGAATAAAGGAAGCGAGGCCTTTGCCCTGCAGTGGGGCACTACAGGCTCATAATAATAAAATAGAAATATTTATATTTATGTAAATAAGTGTGTAAGGAAAATTAATAAAGAGAATAATAAAAAAAATGGCAATTGCACGTTGTATTGGGATCGGTCTATCATCACTGACAGGACTATTATTGCCAATAAGCCTGACATAGTGGTGATAGATCGACTAGAGCGTCGCGCAATGATTGTTGATATAGCAGTCCCTCATGACGTGAACCTCGTGAAGACTGAGAAAGATAAACAAACGAAGTATCTTGACTTGGCTCGCGAGGTTGTCGACATGTGGGATGTGAACACAGCAGTCATTGTGCCGATAGTCGTGACGGCCAATGGCATAATTGCCAAGAGCCTCGACCAACATCTAAAGAGGCTCTCGTTGGGCAGCTGGATCAAGGGCTTGATCCAGAAAGCAGTACTCCTGGACACGGCGCGCATAGTTAGGAGGTTCCTCTCTCAGGGGCCCTGACCACCGGTAGCTTGGACCCTGTTCCCGATACCGGTGGGCTACTATTTTTTATATTTTTAAATATTTTTATATCATTGTATTTTAATATTTAAAAATGTAATTTGTATGTATATAAAATGAATAAAGGAGAATAATAATAATCATCTAAGTAGTTGCGCACTGTTACGCTCGATTTTCCTCCTACATTGCTGTAATTCTCGACTCGATGTAACGTTACATTACAGGCAAATGCTCCAATGAGGGAGCATCTTTACAAGAAATAACCAAACACAAAATCAATCGAGGTTCCAGATTAATTGTGTAAAAAAACAAAGTAATACTGCCAATTTGAATCTTAGTAAGGTGTCAGTGTATTTACAATTTCTCTTTTCCTACCTCCATTCCCCGTTCCCGAACCTAGACATAGGTACAATATAAAACCTAAATATAACTGAGAAAGGCTTCTGCCGTGACGTGGCGGCCATTTTCTTTAGGATAATAAGCCGCACTTCGCTGCCACCTGTACTAACACAGCATTAATCTTCTTTGCGATGTCGGGTAAAAAATAACAGTTTGAAGTTGAAAGGAGTTTTCTTTCTGCATAATGATCGGACGGATATTGCTGATGGGTAGTTTAAAAACTGTGTAAGAAAAATAGTTTTAAAATAAGCTGTCTGGCTTTAATCTACTTAGGCCCGCTTGCACAAACTAGAGTTATTTTTAAACTCAGTTAGTTGTTGTCCCGGGGTCATTTATGTTATTCTGTATCAAATGACTGGCCTGTTGGTCGAGTGGTTAGTGACCCTGACTGCTAAACCGGAGGTCGTGGGTTCGATTCCCACCCAGGACAAATCTTTGTGTGATGAGCATGATCATTTGTTCTGTGTCTGGGTGTAATTTGTCTATAATATGTATGTATTTAGAAATATATAAGTATGTTTATCAGATGTCTGGTTGCCATAGCACAGGCTCTGCCTAGTTTGGGATCGGATGACCGTGTGTGAGTTGTCCCAAGATATTATTATTATAAATATTCGCGTTTGGATTCGGCGCCAGAGGTCCCAGTGGAAATTTCACTGTTAGTTGTTTTTTGTCAGAGAAGAGAATAGTTTATTTACTCATATGTTGTGATTTTTGTGAATATTTTACTAAAGCAAAGGCAGATTAATTCTATGGCAGATTAAGTTACGGTTCTATCGACCACTGCATTGAACTTTTTTTTGTCGGAAATATGTAATACTAGCTACACCCCGCGGTGTTACCCGCGGTTGATCAGCTACTCCGCGTGAATGTCGAAAGTTATCCGAAGGGAACACACTTCCGGAATAAAAACTACCACATAGTTAATCCAGGGTGTCAGCTTCCTGCTTTCAAAATTTTATCTAAATCGGTCCAGCCGTTTGCGCGTGAAGAAGTAACAAACATACACATACTCACAAACTTGCGCCTTTATAATATTAGTGTGATAGTGTGATGTCCTTTTTTTTTCATTATAATGAAGCCTGGTAACACTGGCGACACTATCTTTGTTGTATTAAATCGCACGTTTACGGCATCATACATTATTTTCCTTCTAACTTCGTCCACATGCGCGTAATAACAACTTTAATGCTATGCTTAAGGATCTTAGTCGCCAGTGGCGCCAACTGGTGAGTACGGAAACGGTAGCCCCCATTCTGAGGTAAATGATAACTCTGGTTAGTGCAAGCGGACCTTAAAGGCATCACGGTGTCTTTGTCAGAAAAGGCCATATTGCGTAGGTTTTACAGGCGACGAGTTTATAACAATATTTGATCCACTAACTCTCTAAATTACTTTTCAAGTTTTATCACTATTCCATTAAAAAAAAAATACTTTCTTGATCGATTCGACCGACAGACTATTCTTTTTTTTTGGCGGGAATGCCATTATTTTTGCTACGTCAAGTTGACATCTGTCAGACACGTTCTAAATTCAACTACGTAGGTAGAAATCTCTTGGTCTCGAGTCCAAGTCTTTAGAGGCGCCTACATACTTTGTTTTCCATTATTGAGTGCTAAAAAACTAGTGGTAAGTATATCTAATCGTAAATTGTCACCCTCGCAGTTTATACATGTACGTGTCCAACAATAATTACAACAAAACAATTGTCTAAATAAGTAGTATCAACATGTTCAAGAACAAGTATCTATCGTTTAAGGTCTTTCAGAGGGTTTCTTGACGCGTGTAACCTTTATTGAGATAAATTTGAAACCATACATTTATAATTTTAATGCGAAGGTAACTCTATCCGTGTGTTTGTTACTTCTTCTCGCCTGGACGGATTTGGAAGAAACGTTGTCTGCATTGGATCGCTTTTTATACCGGGTTTTTTTAAGATAGTTTATTATTGGTTTTTCGACACTTTTCCACTCAAGAACAGCAACATGCTTGGCAACTAATTTTTTCTTTGACGATTTCAAAAATACCAACTTAATAAAACAAAAAAAAAGAAAATACAAAAAAGAAATATCTTTCAGTTCCAGGTCAGTATGCAGCCCGCTGCAGAGGAACAAGACATGCCTGCATTTCCGTAGTAGTGCTCAACGAAGCCAAAATAACAAAGATAAGAATTTAAATAAAATAATTTCGGACAGAAACCCTGCTTGTCAGTAAATTAAATTAAAAAAAGCATTATGGCCGCTGTTTACGCAAATTGGTAAGTAATAGCAGCACAGATCAATATTTAGGGTTAAGCAACGCTTACTGAGGTTGGTAGATGACCATCTATTTCACACCATGACTTCTCCGGCTCTCGGAAAGGCTGTTTGTCCCGGCTGTCATTTATAGTATGCGGTACAAAGAGTAAAGTCCCGCATACCTCCACTGAAATGGGAGGATCCTCCGGTGGTGTCTTTAGCTTTTAATATACCTTGGTTTTTCTTTTTTATCGGCAATAATCCTACAATGAACCTGTTTATTTTTGATGTAGATAAAAGATAACTGGTACGCGTGTTTTCAACGCACTGCATCGTCTTTATTTTTTGTTTACGAAACAGAAGAAAAAATACGTGTCGAATATTTTTTCGGAATCTATCTGACGGACTAATTAGTTTTATCAGTATAATACCCTATTATGGCCAGGCCCCAAGATACATTAAAATTGTCCCTATGAAAGAAAGAAAGAAAAGAAAATAAAGAATAATATCCAACGGACCCTAGGCAACCAGCACCGTTACCAACTTTCATAGTTATAACTTTGAGCTACACGATAACTGACAAATGCTTGCACTGTCTGGACAGCTCCACTCAAATCTGTGTGGTACTTTCCTCAAAAGACCACTTCAGACATTAACCTACATGGTTCTTATATGATTTGACCACTACGATAATATGGACTTCAAAAGAGACTTTGAGCTCTGAGTTTGTTTCGGTGTTTCTTCTCAGGGTAGTTAGCTAGGATACACCGGCCTCGTCTAGTTTAAAAATGACCAAAAAAGATTGACGTGTAAAAGTGTTATGTTTAAACTACTATTTTTTTTAAGGATGGGAAGTCATCAAATGACTTCTTCCGCTCTGGGTGGAGCGGAAGGGCGTGTCAGACTCTTACTGACTAAAACCCATCCGTGTTCCTTCTAAAGCCCTTTGCGTTCATGGCCGCGGTGACTCTTTCGAACAAATTCCGCAACATGTTTAACCTACTTACGAAATAAATATCATTTATCATAACCGTTTAATCCTTCTGTCTGGAACATAAGATATTCCAGTAGAGCTCATATCAACACGAGTCAACATTTACGAAGAAAATTTCATTAACTCGGTGTTTTGATTTATCACAAAGTGTTTCAGTAGATTTAGCAACAAACTTGTACTAAAATTCATTGCCTTAATTGACTTTTTAATTAGGCAAAAAGTTAGGAAACGCCTCGCGCCGTCGCACGCTCCGGTGCGGTCTAGCTTGATTTATGAATATATTTTTTTATAAACGTCTAGATTAAAGTGTACTGAGAAGAAAATGTATTTGTATTAAGTCTTCTTAGTAAGTCAATCCGGAAATTGAAAGTTCAAACAAACAGGTTGAAACAAACTATAGGATTACTATGGTCACCACAAAATAAACGTGCAATAACCGTCATTGTCATTGTCAACCACAAACATTTATTGAAATTCTTAATTCCGAAAACAGAAATAATGACTTAAGCTGTCCTGAATCGACATCTATCGTGATCCTTTACTGTTTCTAGTAATGAAAAACAATTCATAATAATTTATTGTTTGGGTCTACGCAGATAAATTAAGGAAAGGGCAATGAACTTTATTGCAAATTTATCAGGCGCTTACCATAGCTGTGTGTTTATAGAGGTACTAAATTATAATATTTGTGCCACACCCAAATGCGTTTTGCAGTTTTTGCGTGAAAGAATAACAAACCCATCCATTCTCGCAAACGTTCTCATTTAAAATATTAGTAGAAGACTAGCACTTCGCCCTCGACTTCGTCTGCGAAGATTTAGTTCTAAGAATGTTCCCCCTTTTCACGTCCTTAAAGGTTGAATTTCTAGAAATCCCGCCTTAGTGCTCATCTACATCATAAAAGGAAGCCTTACGCGAAATTTCATGTTCCTAGTCTTAGTTATGTCTGCTGAGCGTTAATATGTCAGTCAGTCAGTCATCAATTTTGGTTACCCTTGGTTGAAAAAAAAATATTCATGCGTACTTTCTTCTGAAAGACAGCCAAAGGTTTAAGAGTCACCCTGTAGAGAGGGTTGCCAACCGTACTCTAAAATAAAGTATTGTACTCTATTTTGAAATAGAGTACGCTAAAATACTCTATTTATTTTAACTCTGTCTTTTTATTAACCTGAATGAAATCTTGCCATTTCAGTATTCCACTGAAGAATTATTGTCTTTATGTTCATCATTGCAAATTGGTGTTAAAAGAAATCCATGGCTTCATTCGAATACTCTAATTATTTTAAAACAACAAAATTTTGGTATCGCAATAACTAATATAATAATAGGTACTCTTTTTTCTACGACTGTACTCTTCCTCTCTCTCTGTACTTATTTAAAAATTGATTTCATAATTGATTCCGATTATTTTCAATTCACCACCTCTATATATACATTATGGATTGCAATAAAATATTTGAGATTTAAGATTTGATTTGAGAAATACTCTATTTCTTCTAAAAAATGTTGACAACCCTACCTGCAGAGTATCAAAGAATATACATAAATCAATAGATCTGTCGACCTAACCTGTCTGTATGCTCATAATTATGCATAATTCAAACTCACGTCAGCGAAACATAGACGTGGAATGATGGATGGTTTCAATGACATGACGTGACCCACAAAATAATGCAGCTGTACCTATGAGTATATGTCTAACTATAGAGGTATGCGGTACAGAGATTAAAGACTCGCACATCTCCACTGAAAATGGGAGGATCCTCCGACCAGGTGGTTGTTGCGTCTGGTGAGCAACTGCCCGATAGTTGATATTCGGACTGTTTTATATGTTCAAATCGCAAGGAGAACTTTATTGCGCCATGCAGGATTTCGTTGGTAATTCTTCACTGACGGGATGGAGGTCGTTGCGGATCTTTTTTTGGCCGTACAAATTTCGCTTCTTAGTTTTTCATGCAGCTACATAACTAGCACTTTACCCGTGACTTCGTATCCGCAAATGCCGTTTTTTTTTCAGTCCCGTTTTTTTCCCGTTCCCGTATAGCCTGTAGCCTTCCTCATGAATGTGGCTATCATATACAAAATTAGAAAAAAAAAACCAGAGATTTTTTAGTTCCAGAGATTAGCGCGTTCAAACAAACAAACTCTTCAGCTTTATTATATTAGTATTTAGATGTTGCTTGGGTTAATGCGAGCCAATAAGATGGAGAGGGAGATCAAGAAAATCTAACCAGGCGCCGCCTATGAATGGTGGCGGGGACCATCATCGCGCACTGCTCACTGAAGAAACATTTCCTCACATTATGTATGTATAAAGACCAGTCCTCTGTGCAGAGCATGCGTGGAAGAGGAGGAAGCGGTATCGCACGTGCTCTTTGAGTGCAGAGGCGTCGCTGAAATACGGAGGCAAACAATAGGGACACCGAATTCGCTTACAGATATCCTGAACTGTGGAGGGCTGATCTGCTTCTAGAAGGAGGTTGGCTGGTTGGAGTAACGATGGTCATGGCTCACGCACAATGGCTTAACATCAGCCGGTTGATTCTGTAAACATGTCGAAGTGAAAGCTTGGGTGAAGTGATCACAAGGTGAGCTGTCAATCCATATAAACAAGATGTCACGTGATCACGAAGTGAGCTGTCATTCCATCTTAATTAAATGGATTGACAGCTCACCTCGTGATCACTTCACCCAAGCCTTCACTCCGACATGTTTACAGAATCGACCGGCAGGACTAAGTGCGGTAACCAAAGCCCAATAAATATATAGAGGGAGAAGCAGGCCAAAGAAAGATGGAGAGAATAGGGAGTCAGTGATAACGACAGGATGGAATAGAGGAAAAATAAGTTGTGTCAAGCACGAGTAACTTGGTGCAAGGGTATTAAAATGATGATGACGAACCGAAAAAATGCAAGTCATAGTTCAGTGATGAAAATCATATCGTTGGCTTGTGATTTGACTTGGGCAAATTATTAGCGTTAATTAGGGTCATGAAACCTAACCGGGAATCTTACTTAGTGTAGATGCCATTTTAGAGATGAGCATAATATCAGACCACCATTTTCCCAAGCCCAACCGATTATCTATTTATTAAAATTATTATTGGGGATTTTTAGTGGTTCACATGTGCCTACCCTACACAGCGTACACAGCACACAGCGTGATGTTATGTTATGAACTGGTGTAAACAAACGGCAGACATGAGATTTCAGCAATCCCAGTCCATTTGCTATCATTTATTGAGGTCCGTTGCCTATCTCCGAAGTTCTTCATCAGATCTTCACCAAATTGAAATGGGACCACTTCGAGAAAGTACTCTTCCAAAAACTACCCAAATCGCTTCAAGTGTGCCTATAAAATTTGAAGAGTTCTCTCCATTTCTCCAGGATCCCATTATAAGATCCTGACTTGATGAGCATGGGACCACCTGGGAAGTATACCCTTTCAAACAAAAAAAAATCCAAATCGATCCAGCCATCTTCTAGTATTCGGGGAACACAAAAAGGTTCCAACGAATTGAGAACCTCCTCCTTTTTTTGAAGTCGGTTATAAAGACTACACTGAGGTAGGTATACAACAAATAATATCTAAAATCGAAAAAAGTTTAATAAAGATTAACGGCACTAATAAAAATCAATAGTTAAACAACATAAAAGAATACCATTTAGGCTAATACCCAAGTACCTACGTTATGAAAAAAGGTTATAATAAAAATTGCATAATGGTTACCGGAGAAAATTAATAATTTCGTGAACAATGTCCCCGATATTAAAACCAGCTGTTTAATACTAACAAAAATTCTCTAAAGAATTTAAGGTTTAACGTTATTACAATGAAGGGACATAAAAATTACCATTTTTATGCCTATAGGTAAATTTTAGAGACCTACGTGATTATGGGAAATTAAATAGTGAGGGGCAAGTAACGACTACCGAAATATCGATTAACGATTAGTCGACTATTTTAAAACGATGTAATTATTTCGTGTTGAAAGTACTGGCTTGTTAGTCTTGTAACTACTGTATTTTAAAGTGGATTTCGATATTATTTATTCAAATGTAATTGGTGGGTAGTGCCTCGAACTTGACATTTTGATGTGTAACTACATCGAAGTTATGAAATGTATTTTAAATGTCGAAGGTCACTTAACGTAAACAATAAATACTTCATAACGTTCTATCTTCAATATTAAACTAGAGTTTCCTTGTTATTTTGGCACCAGTTTATCATTAAATTCATTACAGTAAGGTACTTATTTAGTTGACATTAACACTTTAAGGTCAACATTTCGGTTGACCTTAAAGTGAAAATTGTAAATTGACTTGTTTCTTCACCTGTATGCCTGCAGTACACCTGCATATCAATGAACCGCAGCGCCATCTACGATGAACTAACATCGAAATCCTGCATCGCGCAAGCAAAGTTCTCCGTGCGATTTGAACATATACAACAGTCCGAATATCAACTATCGGGCAGTTGCCGAACAACCGTCTGGTCGGAAGATCCACCCATTTTTCGATGGAGGTATTTCGACTCTACTCTCTGTACCACATAACTCTATACACCTATAAGCAAGGTATTGTTACTTATTCATCAGATAATATCAATAAATTAAATTTCTTTTGATTTATTACCAATAGTAATTAATACAACATGGGAAACCATACCCAATATAAGGAGGACTTGAACCTGACCCGCCTTCGATTGTGAACCAGAACTCCTTGATACCAAAAAGGGTCTAAAATCTACAAAACACAAAGACATCACTAGCACAAAACCGTCTGATTTAGGTGGTGATTTATGTACAATAAGGGGCAACTTTTAATTTCGTAAGGCAGCGCTGTCTAAGCTATTTGTTTGAGGCTGGTTATAAAACTGTCTGGGCACGTGTTTTATTGTTTAGGACGTGACTCCCAAGCTGTTTGCATGTTGCCTAATTTGCACGACGAATTATAATTTTAAAACGTTAAGGGTAATGGAAAAAAATGTTTTCAGTGTTAAATTTATAGCTTAGCCACGTGAGCTTGTGCTCAACTATTTTTATTAAAAACGGGTGTACATATGTGCGAGTTATACTCGCGCGCAGAGAGTTCCGTTCGAATCGATCTTTTTTTACCATGTTACTTTAGACCATTTGGCTGTTTCTATTAAAGTGTAAATATGTTATAATTATATTGTAATTGTTATAATAATTATATTATATTGTAAAAATGTGAACACCATGTCCCTTAAAAACTAAACTTAATTTTAACTCTGCTGGTATTGCTTTGTTGTACCTATTAGTATATAAGTGTGTGCTGTATATTAGTGGTGTAATGTTGGGTGCATTGTGCTCACATAATATAATCAATTGATCAATGTATGTATACAAAATATTGAAAAACTTATATTTGAAAAGAGTGACTACGGAGTTTTGTACGTTCTTCTCCATAAGAATCTACTATTTGCGAATGGACAACTAGAGTCACTAATATTTTAATTTCAAACTGTAAATTTGACTTTCAAAATTGCCTTTTAATGGTCTAGTTGAAATAAATGAATTGACTTTGAGTGAGTTGCCGCATCCACATAACTTTATTACGTCACACCTGTCTGTAGGAGCTTTTAGTGCTTATATTTCAGGCAAATAAATCATTTAAGGCTATCTATAAAATCGTCAAAAATGAATAGTTTGATGTTGTAAGTATGCCTCGAAGCGACAATAACTAAACTATCTAACAGGTGTACTGTCGACGAGTCTGCAAACCCATTCTACCAACAAATTGCCATGACCATCCGCTTGCTAAGCTTTGTAATTATGACAATGTCCTCTTTATTGACCGTTCATTGCTACGGTCATTCGTAGAGTCGTGTGTTTGAGCTTCCTGTGAAACACTAATATTCGACCGCACCCACCTGTGGGGTAACAGTGTAAAGTATAAACTGCACTTCGGACTACACTTAGGTAAATAACTGCAGAAAACACGACGATTTTAAGTTAAAACCACTATCTTGCGCACAAGATTGTCGATTCTTCATGGGATTTCATTGAGTTAATAGAGACAGTGACAGCAATTTCAAATTTTCTATTTAATACGTGAATCGGAGTTTATCAAACAACCCTGAGGAGTAGGAGACCTCTCATTTTTGCGGAATTTGTTCGAAAGAGTCACCGCGGCCCTGGAACGCAAAGGGCTTTAGAAGGAACACGGATGATTTTAGTCAGTAAGAGTCTGACACGCCCTTCCGCTCCACCCAGAGTGGAAGATGTCATTTGATGATTTCCCATCCCTAAAAAAAAAGGGGGACCACAAATTGTTTTTGTTTTGGGACAAACCCACAGCACTATTCCAAATTCTAAACATCTCATCATATAAACTTGGGTGAAATGAACATGAAATGAGCTGTAAATAGTGTCAATCCATACAAACAAGATAGACTGACAGTTCACTTCATGCTCACTCCACCTAACAGCTCAGTAGTGGATTCCATGCCAGAATCTATTTTTCCTGATAGCTACAACCTGGGAGTTTTTAAGACAAGAGTGAATTGGTTACTTCTAGGCAAGTGTGCTTCATCTTTGACCACATCATCGCTTACCATCAGGTGAGATAGTAGTCAAACGCGGGCCTATCAATTATAAAAAAAAAACACGCGGGGCAGTCTTTGGGGACTGCCGATATAAGTGAAAACTAAACGAAAGCTAAAGCGTTCGTTGACGATGACGCGAGTTCCATAATTTTTGTTCACACAAAAAGTACTCATATATACACAGTATACATATAGCTCATGGAAAGCGTTCGGTGGCGATGACGCAAGTTCGATGATTTTTGTTCACCCAAAAAGTGCTCAACGCGCCTTAAGAAGTTTTAACTTCAAAAAATGTAGATCGGCTGTTTCAGAAGCTTGTAGTGCTAATAGTCAACCCCAAATCAATCTGCCTTGTAATATCCAAACAATGATTGGGTTGGCTTCCAGTCTAAACGGATACAGCTGAATGCAAGTATTTTAGTAAATAATGGTGCTGAGTGTGATGGCAAGAAAGCCCTACAGATATCCAACATCTCAGCTGTACTCGGAATGGCAGGTCTTAACCGTTCGCCAACTCTTTATGCTCAGAGCTATTCTCAGGAAGCATTAAAGCGTACCATTACCAAAATCTAATAGACGCAGCAAAATGCCTGTGTGCCGACATGTTCCGTGCAAGACCATTTTCGCAAGGAGGCAGTACAAGGTCATAAGTTGTAAGTTATACAACACCATAAACAAACAGCTCAAAATTACTTCTCGCAGCAGCCACGAACTTTAAGTTAAAGTTTCTGAATGGCTTCAACTATTAGACCATCAGAAGACGGAAGACCTATTGGCATATATTGCGTAACATATATCATACACACACTTACACCATACACATGCACCCACACACACACCCTCACACATTTGTTAAACTTATTTTTTTTTTTTTTAATGATTATAGAATAAGAATTACCGAAAGTTATCCTAAGACTGTTATCCCGTCTACTGCAGCGACATTCAAACCAATGAATTCGTATTTTATCATGTTATACTTCCTACGGCTGAACACTGTTTCCCAAAATACAAGATCAAGCTTAGCTTAGGAATCAGTAGCAGTACCTTTCGTGCAAAACGTTAATACGATGCATATGTTAGATAACCCTAAGATGAATGTATTAACTGGCGACAATACAAACATTTTTTTTACATAGACCTTGGTATTAACTATCTGATCTCCACAACTCAGTAACTGGTTAATACGATACCCTTTGGAAAAGACTGGTGTCAGATTTTCTGCCTTCTGACCACTCGTAACGACTTTCAAAGAGGCTTAAATGACAGTCGGTACCAACTGCTTTCCGAGTCACGGACCAACGTCCACCCTAACAAAAAAAAATAAGTATTCCCGTTAGAGCACCGATTTTAAGAGCAATAAAACTATTCCCACTACAGCACCAATCAATATTTTTGATTGGTGCTCTTACGGGAATACTTTAAAAAAAATATTACCCAAAAAATGAACCAAGTCATAAAATATTTAGCCCCCTATACCGCCTTAAACGTCGTATGCCTGCTGGTTGAATGAACGTAGGTTTTTCTGGGATGTTCCGCCCGGTATATCCATCTGGTATGTATTATTAAGAAGCTCTTCCTCTCATATGTCGTATTCCATAAGGAAGCAATGTTCATATGAAATGCCTGTTGAATTATTTGGCGAGCTCTTTGTTACAGTGGCATTACACCCTCTCTTTGTTGTCAGTTAAGTATTCAATCTTTTGACGCGCGTTTTAATTTGAATGTTGTAGGCTGTGTTTTTTATGTTTGTGAGAAGGTTGGATATGTCAGGTTATGTGCAAGGAGTTGGAATGGGAGGCTAGGATTGAATTTATGGTTTGCGTTATTATAACGTCTTCTGTACTTTTGGATAAGGTCCTTGAGTAAATCACTTACAAGTATACAAGGCTTTACAGAAGTGCTTGTTTATATTTAAGGGTAATGTTTTGTATCTGATAAACAGTAAACAAACATTGGCAAAACTAAAAAATATTGACTTTTTCAAAATACCCGGCCTTAATATGGGTATCAAATGGAAGGGCTTAAAGAGTAGGAGACGATAAAGTTAGTAACATCACACGTTCAATATGGCCGCCGCTCCAAGATGGCGGATCATGATTTTTTTTAATCCCCTTGATATTAAGCTTGTTTTAAAAAATATATGTGTATGGGAAATTATCAAATGCCTCCTCCCGCTCTGGGCGGAATGGGAAAGAGTGTCCGACTCTTACTGACTAAAACCTACCCGTGTTCCTTAAAATGCCCTTTTGTGTTTCAGGGCCGCGGTAGCTCTTTCGAATAATTTCACAACCCTGGCAGACTATAGGTACTGGCCTAGTTCTTTCTACTTGTAATTGTTGTTTCTATTTGTCCGTTAAATCTCAACTAACCTGGTTTCACTTTTTCTATTTCACTCCATTTGGTTTGGCGTTGTATCTGCAATATTCGTGGAATTAATCAGCCAAACTTCCACGAATTTTAGTCGATTGGAAGGAAGATATTTTTTTATCTGCAATGTGTTACTGAATAAATGCAAAACCTGAAAAGGGGTCATTGTGCTCATCTTTATGAGCAACTTTTACGATGGAAATAAAAACAAAAATGTCAAAAAAAAACAAATCGGCGTAGACATTTATGTGTGCATAACTCGATATAGTGTACTGCACAACTAGCATATAACAGCATATAGGCTTATGTTGAGAAATGTCATACAAAGAAAGAAATAATGTAATGAATGTAAAAAATAACTCACTAAAAAAAGTCTAAAATATGGCGTCGAAAAATTAGTCCGCATCGCTGGCCACTGGTAAAGTACCCAAAAGGCTGGCAACATTGCCACGTTATGAAAAATTTACAGCTTACCATTTTTTTTTATTTTTTTTTTTAAGGATGGGAAATCATCAAATGACTTCTTCCGCTCTGGGTGGAGCGGAAGGGCGTGTCAGACTCTTACTGACTAAAACCCATCCGTGTTCCTTCTAAAGCCCTTTGCGTTCCAGGGCCGCGGTGACTCTTTCGAACAAATTCCGCAACCCTGGTCAGCTTACCATTGCAATCCAAATTTTTCATAATAATTCCATTTACAAACTACTCTATCACCACAACGTGTAACAATATATACGCAATAATTCTGGGGTCATTTTATTCATCATTATGAACAACTTTGACTATGGGATCAACACTGTAATCGAGAAAAAAAAATCGACTTCCCCATACATTTATGTGCGCCTAACTCGACAAAATATACTTACTGAACAGCAGATTTTATTTTCGTGATTTATCCCAGAACGTTCATAATGATGAATAAAATTACCCCTCTTCAGGTATTGCGTTTATTCTGTTACAAGTTGCATAGAAAACGAAATCAAATACCACGTTCAAAAACAACTTCTAACTTAAACAAAATCACTTTATAAATCACCAATGAAAACATACAAAGACTCGTATAACGAAGTCAACACAATTCAATTAAGTGTTCACTATGTAAATTAGTTGTGTTGGTATCCCGGCGTTTCCGTCAAGATACAATAAAGGCGTTATCTGCGAAACACACCCTCGTTGCTCCGAACAATAGGAGGACGCTATCTATAGCGTGCTATAGTTCGCTGCCTGGATTAAAGAGAACTGGATATGGAACGTGGCAGAAACTGGAAGGACTTGCCGGTCGATTCTGTAAAATCCTCACCCGTGAACACCACATGCGAGCGGTCAATCCACATAATCAAGATGTCACGTGATCACGAAGTGAGCTGTCATTCTATCTTGATTGTGTGGATTGACAGCTTACCTCATGATCACTTCACCCAAACCTTCACTTCGACATGTTTACAGAATCGACCGGGCTGAATTGCACGACTGTTGTGAAGGAGTGACAGCTCACTGTAAGATCTTCACCTACGTTTTTACGGTGAGATGTTTACGGAATCGCACTATAGAGCTGCAGTGAAAACGTTTCAGAGATGAAACGAATACGTATTGAACACTGTGTAATGATGACTACGAAATCTTTGAATTAGGAGTTGATTTCAATTTTCCTGATTATTTTTCTTTGTTCACGGCAACATCAACCGGCGGCGAATATACCAACACGTTTTTAGAAGAATCGTTGCGTATTTTTTTGTCTATTCAAAAGAATAATTGTGTTTATAAATTTAAAATTTTTCGTATAATTTCCGCCGGTTTTTAGAAATTTATCGATCCAACCAAAACTAAACGCAAGGCGGTTGATAATTTAATTCAACTTATCACAGCAGTTAACACGCACCTGATTCCTCACATTAACTAAGCGATAATTTGTTTTCGATAAAGAAACTGGCTGTATCACTACGTTTATTAAAAAAATCGCTCACCACTTTTATAACAGTACAACAGTTTCATGATATATCGTCAACCAGTAACACTTTCTTATCCACATCCCACTAATCCAAGACCTCCCATGGAACACAGTAACAACGGGGTGAGCGATAAGTGTAGATGCCAAGGGTTACGTTTCATACAACATGGCGTTACGGTGCCCCGTCACGGCTTTATAACCGACAAGTTATGGGGTGAAGTTGTCGCCTTTTTGCCCCTGAACGCCCCTGAACGGCTGCCAACCCTAAGATCTTCAGATAAGGCATTTTTATGACGGTTGCTCATGATATCCGTTTAAACAGGTGGTCTTTGGCTGTTAAATAATAGGGGGCAAGGGCTGTAATTTTGTTATGGTTATACTGTAAAAGCTTTATTTTTATAATAGGAATACGTACATTCATTTCATTCTGTATGGTGTCGGACGGAAAAGAATAGCACCATCCTATCACTTCCCGTGGGTGTCGTAAAAAGGGACTAAGGGACTCACCAGAGAATGGGCAGCAGCATTCTCTGTGCTTCTGTGTATTGCAACAGCTACACTGCGATCACCAACCCGCCTGCCAAGCGTGGTGATTATGGCATACCCCTTCCCTTGGGGGAGGCCTATGTCCAGCAGTGGACGTCTTTCAGCTGGTATGTCCATTGTTTTAGTTTAACGTTCACAAGCAAATTTTGCTCCTGTGATCTATCGTGTATTTCTTCGGGATAAAATGACTATGGCTCTAATCGAAAGTGTAGTTTGATCAAAAATTATTTATGAATTGGTAGTCAGAAAAGTACCAAGAGAACCAGAGAACTAAGGTAGACGACCTAGCCCGAAAAATTGCCCGACATTGCTCGCAGATCAGATGGTCGATGGGGCCGAAAAGTTCTGGAGTGGCGACCGCGTACCGGAAGACGCAGCGGTGGAAGTCCTCCCACAAGGTGAACCGATGACCTGGTGAGGGTCGCGGGTAGCCGATGGATGCCAGACGCACAGGACCGGATGTTGTAGCGACACTTGGGGGAGACTTATGTCCAGCAGTGGAGATGTTTCGGCTGATAAGATGATGATGATTATATGAGTCAGAAGCCGGATAATCTGACACTGGTCTTCATCGTCATCTGCCTAGCCTTTTCCCAACTAGGCAACTATATTAATAATATATACCTATATTGTTTTATATTGAGGTAGGCTTCCAGTCAAACCGAATTCAGCTAATTACCAGTATATTAAGTGGAGCGGCTGCCTACCAGACCTCCACAACCCATTAACTGGTAACACGGTAATCCGTGGTAAGACTGGTGTCACTTGGTTTTCTGGCTTCTGACTATCTAAACCGACTGCCAAAGATCTATAAATAACAGCGGGACTAACGGCTTAACGTGCTTTCCGACGCACGGACTCTTCCGTGCGTCGGAAAGCACGTTAAGCCGTTAGTCGGTATGTTAAGATGGTCACCCATTCACAGACCAACCTCGGCAAACGTTGGTTAACCTTGAAGATCGACCCGTGCGGCTGTAAATATTTACTGCATTGTAGAAGTTAAATAGGCATTAGATTTGACTGGAAGTTTCCAGCATAGTTGGAAAAAGGATGGGCAGATTTTTGATAGTAGGTACTACCAGAGCCAGGGGGAAGTCTTATTGACCATCTGGGATTTCTCAGTAGATTCCCTAAGGCTGCTAACATGGGCCTAAAAAGACTACTGGCAATTTTTCTTTATATTTTTTTTATTTGTATTGAATATAATTTTATTGAACCTTTTTCTTTTTTTTATGTTTTTATGTTACTTTTCATAAGCGCATTTTATTATGTCCATTATGTCTCCTGGATTGGAAGAGACTAGATCCCACGACACAGGGAATCGTAGTGTGGGGTTTTAAATTACTTAGACACTTGTATTTTTGGTATAATAAAACATATTATTTTTATTCTTCAGTTGACAAAAAGCTCCGTCACATGCATTTTATTTCACGCTTCCTACTAGTACCTAATAGTTTTGGGGGCACCGAGTAACATAGTAGCTTGAAACTCGTTACGCCATGAATTTCAGCTGACTAGCCCTGCAAGCTAAGCGTTCCACTCCACTGCCCAGACCCCAAAATTACACAGATAATAGCCTAGCTTGTATTTTGAACGGTGAACTAATAAAATAACTTTATCACATTTTATGAGAACATGGAACGTTCACTGATGGAGTGAACTTCAAAATTGAACACGCTTGACAGATAGAGATATAGTGGATTGAACTGGTGGAGCTACTGTCCAGTTTCTTTAATATAACTGTTATTCTTATTCCCCGAAGGCGTCAGTAGAAGTGTTTTACATCCACACTTCACTGTTGTCCCATACAGAGTGAGACTGTAGCGGCATCAATGCCATGAAAAACAAGGAAGCCAAATTTGTACGGCAATCACTTCCCGTGGGTGTCGTAAGAGGCGACTAAGGGACTCACCGTAGAATGGGCAGCAGCATTCTCTGTACATTGTTACAGGTACACTGCGATCGCTAACCCGCTTGCCAAGCGTGGCAATTATGGCAACCCTCCCGCCTTTGGGGGAGGCCTACGTCCAGCAGTGGACGACTTTCGGCTGATATGATGATGATGATAATCCACAGTCTTATTTATTATGAGCCTGTAGTGTCCCACTGCAGGGCAAAGGCCTTCCTTCCATTCTTCCACTGTTCTCTGTCCTTTTTACCAAGAAATATTTATTTCTAGTAGTTATCGCTCTAGAGTATACAACCCTAATCTCTTCAAAATTAGAGTGAACAGGCTTCTTCTGGGTAAGCTCGCTCCATCGTCGACTTTGTCTCTGTTATCACCTACACTCGAATAAAAAAAAAAAGAGTGTGTAACAATGCAATACATCCATGTTTTATTCAGATTCCACCTTCAGACGATGCCAACAAGACGGGCTATGCGCCGTCATCACATGGTGAAATTCCCTACCGGAGTCTGCTCTATTGCTGATTTCGGGCGGTAAACTTGCTCCATCATCGACCACATTAAAGCTTACCATCAGTTGAGGTATGTAGTAATTAAACGCGAGGGTCATCAATAATCCTAACTAAATTTTAATTAAACAGTGCAAGCTTTTTTTAAAGAGTCGATAGTTTTATTTTTGCTATTGTTTCCTGACTTTATAACATACTAGTTCCCGTTTCCGTGGGAGTCAGGGGATAAAATATAGCCTATGTTACTCGCTGATAATGTAGCTATCCATTGCTGAAATAATTTTTCAAATCGGTCCAGTTTTTAACGTAACCCTGAAATATGACCACTTACTTCTAAAACAACCTGTATATAGAAAGAAATGAAGAAAAAGTATTTATTTATTTTTATATCTAAAAGCGGAGCTGATCATGTAGGTAGGTACTACGATAGTCACATTATTCAAGCGTTCGACAACTTAGACCGATTGTCACAAGTCATCCTTTTGAAGTACCCTCCAGTTGTACAGTTCATCGTACAACGTACCTACTCCAAAGCTAAAGTAATATAAACATTAAATAAGCTAACCCGTTCTTTATCTAGTCTTACCGTTGTGGAATTTACTTAACGTAGTAATTCCCAAGTAAGCCCTTTATAGTGGTCTCTAACCCGTACGTAGTGTTGTGCACTGTCTTGATAATCCCGGGATGCGGGTATCTCCGCTTCCCGATGTTCTGCATTCTACGACTGATCCCGGATTTTGTGTGGCTATTTCTGAGCTGAACGTTTTGCTTATGTTATTTTTAATAATGTTGTGTTTGTAAGTATTGTAAGTTAAAGTGTGTTTGATACTAAGCCTTTATGCGTTTATGGTACATGTACGCGAAGGTGAAGACCAACTGGACCTTGAGGGTCGAGAAGTTGGAGCAGCGTCACAACACCAACTTCAAGTCGTTTGTGGTGCGGGTTCCGACACAACATCTCGACACGTTCCTAAAGGAAGAGTTTTGGCCGAAGAGTGTAGTCTACCGACGTTTTCGCGGCAGGCTACGCGACACGGTGCAGCGTCACTCGACGCCGTCACTTCGTGTGTCTTAGTTTATAAGTTAAGCAAGATTTAAATGTTTTAGTTTTTTTTATGTTTAATTTGTGTAATTTATCTATGGTCCTTAATTGCCTGATAATAAAGAATTATTATTATTATTATTTTGTGATTGATTAGTTTGATTGTTGTAGATACTGAAAACGTGTATTACCTACACTCCGATGCCAGACTTGGCAGGTTTTCAGCTAAACGTATAGTTTGAGAATGATCGACTTCAAGTGATTATTTAAAAAATCAGAAGTTTACTCTGTATCACTTTTGTAAAACGATTAGCTATTTTTTGCTTTAATAAACATATACATTTCATATTTTAAACATAAATCAAACTACTGCTATTCTATAACGATCATTTTCGCAACAAATTTATAACAAGTTAAATCAATAAATGAGACGAGCGAGTAATTTTCCTATTAAAATTTCTAAATCCCGGATATAAGGATTTTCCTTCGAACACTTTATATCCCGGGCCCGTGTCCCGTTTAATAACAACACAAATCCAGGCGTGTGTGGGATCAGCGAGGTGTTGCCTTATCATAATATCGTAAATCTTGACAGTTAGTGGTTACTGTTACTGTCGCTGGTCGATTCTGGAAACATCTCTAACGGCCGGTCTCAATAACATATCTACCTTTAACCAATTGTCAAATTAGCTACCCACAGTAGCCGAAACGTCATGTTTGCCTTTGTAACATGATGTTGCAGCTACCGTTGGTAGCAAATTTGACAGTTGGTTAAAGGTAGATACATTATTGAAACCGGCCGTATGTGAAGGCTGTCAATCCATACAATCAAAATGTCACGTGATCACGGAGCGAGCTGTCATTCCATCTTGATTGTATCGATTGACAGCTCACCTCGTGATCACTTCACCCAAGCCTTCACTTCGATATGTTTAAAGAAACGACCGGTTCGAAGCTCGGACGTACTAATTTATGAATCGTACGACGTACGTGTATGTGTTATGGGGAATGGGATATCAGTAAATACGTATAGTGAGTGTGAAAATGCTGATATTCAGCTTCATCTGGTTAGACTGGAACAAACCCCAAAACAGTTTGGGGAGCAGATAGTGACGTATTTGTAGTACATAGAGTAGAGCAGGGATTGCTATTTTTTTTATACTGGGGCTCCATTTGTGTGTGATCATTTCTTTGCAACGCCCTTGTAAAAAAATATACCTGCGGTAGCTCCGTTTGAGAAAACTAGAAGGTACGTAGAATCAATGACACGGATGAACTTACTTTTCTGATTAAGATGCACTGATAAATATTTATTAAATATGTGCTTAAGGTCGATAAATGTTCGACAATATATCTATTGTAACAGTTTTTTTTGGCATTAAACCTTTAAAATAGGAAAACACAGCATTTCTTTACTCCATTTATGTTGTTTGCGACGCCTCTGGGAAAGCACCGCGACGCCCCGGGGAGTCGCGACGTACAGTTTGGGAACCCCTGGACTAGAGTTAATGTTTGAGCACACATTACAAATTCGCTCATCATCATCATCATCTGCACTGCCTTTGACCCATGTTACGTGGGGTCCGTGCAAACACGTTTTCAGATTTCATGAATCCAAACATGCGAGTTTTAGAGATGACTAACGTTGTAATATCATTCTCGATTTTAGCTTTTCTTTATGATTAAAACCATTGTATTTTTTAGTTTACTCTCATTTTCCAGTATTGGAAAAGCATTTTAATTTTAAAATTTTCGTTAGCGGCGGACTTAGAGGAGCTCGTGGCTGAATTATAACAGCCTTACGGGTCGATCGTCAAGGTTAAGCAACGCTTGCCCAGGTCGGTCTGTGGATGGGTAACCATCATAACAAAACGAGACTCCTCCGTGCCTCGGAAAGCACGTTATGCTGTTGGTCCCGGCTGGCATTTGTAGATCTTTGGCAGTTGTTACGGATTGTCAGTAGCCAGAAAATCTGACACAGTCCTGCAAGAAGTAGCGTGTTACCCAGTAAATGGGTTGGGGAGGTCTGGCAGACAGATGATGCGGACTTAATTTTCGCCTTACGAATTTGTTGGATAAGGCAAAAAAATCCCTGAAGCATTCTCCACCAGAGAACTAGGTTGGTGAAGAGATAACATGACAAAAGCGCTGAAGGTATAGTAACAGGACCTACAATGTCATCATCATCATCATCAGCCGAGTGACGTCCACTGCTGGACGAAGGCCTCCCCCAAAGGGGGGGTTTGACAAGATCGCCACGCTTGGCAGGCGGGTTCGCAATGTAGCTCTTGCAATGCACAGAGAACGCTGCTGCCCATTCTCTGGTGAGTCCCTTAGGCGCCTCTTACGACACCCACGGGAAGTGATGGGATACCTACTACCTATGTGTTAGCATCAAACTCCATACCTCAAGTCCATATTTCAAGTCCCATCCTCCTCATGAAGTTTACCTTTATTATTATTTGAAACTAGCTGCCGCCCGCAGGTCCTCCCGCGTGAATGTCGAAAATTACCCAAGGGAACATACTCTCGGAATAAAAGTAAAGTAAGTAACCGATGTGTTATTCCAGACTATAATCTACCTCTGTGCCAAATTTCATCAAAATCTGTTCAGCCTTTCTGACGTAATTGAGTAACAAACATCCATTCAAACTTTTGCATTTATAATATTGAGTATAGAATATTCGATAGATTTTTCCGATATTATCGCATCTAAATCGAGTGGTGGTCTTTCTAACAAACTTAGAATATAGATCTAAGGGCAATTGTCGCTTAAAAAGAACATAAACACAATATACCACCATTAAATAAAGAAAACAGATAAAATGGCGCATTTTCGCGTCCCTCCATAAAGCATAAGACACAATACATTTGGTACGGCACATAAATCGAGGGCAATGTTAAATATTCGTTAAGTCGCCCTCGGCTTCGACGCGCTATCCGTTATAATATCGGATACATTTGCCGTTTGTTCAAATACACGGTTTACAGTTACATAGGGACGAGCCTGGAGAAATATAGGGGAAATGAAAACCGGCCAAGTGCGAGTCGGACTCTCACAGGAAGGGTTTCGTACCATAAACCGTAAAAACACGTTTCCTGTATAGCCCCCTTTAATTTTTAATTTAATTGGATTTTTATTTTAATTGTATTTTTAATTTAATTGCATTCTTAATTTAATTGGATTATTTATTTATTTTAAATTAATTGGTGCTATAGCGGTAAAAGAAATACTACTCTGTGAAAATTTCAACAATCTACTTATTTTTAGTTTTTGAGATACAGCCCCCAGCGAAGGCTATTGGGTGTCAGCTTATTTACTGTATGTATGTATCTGTTTTTTATTATTATTTATATATATATATGTATTTATAAATTTATAATTGTTGCATATTTACCCATATTTATACTTATTATATTATTTGTATATTTCTTTTAATAAGTGCTCCGTGAGTGTATCCGTGACACCACTGACCGGCCCTATCAGAATACCAGCGCTGCGGTATTTTTTTTTTTAGATATCGCAGCTTATGCTGAGATAGGGACCATTTTGGCCTCGCACAGATAATTAAACATAGTAATATCCATGTTTGTTATATTATATTACTGTTTAGTCATTAATTTAATTTTACTGTTTGGTTTGTCTTGTGCGAGTCCCAAATAAACATTTTTATTTCTTTCTTTAATAAGGGTTCCGCTGGTTACCCTTCTGGTACGGAACCCCAAAAAGCAATCCTTCAAAAGAAAAGACTACATGTCTACCTACATGAAACTTTCCCAGTATCCCTAAAGTTTAACGAAAGCCGTTACTGCAAACTATGTTGGTAGCAAAAATCCCTTCACACGTACCAGTGGCGCGCACTACTTACAACTCGTCCTAAAAATATTCTCTCTAAATCCTCCGCCAATTAAGCAGCAAACATGAACCAGGTCTTTGGGACTTGATATAAAAAACGGACAGGGCGCTGTGAAGATAAAATGTATAGCGTCAAAGGAACGAAATATAGTTAGAACCCTTGCTCGAGCCAGCTCGCGCCGTTGAGCCTGTAGTTTTAAATTCGTCCCCAAATAATAATCCTAGTTCAATCCAGCCCGTCTCTAGCTGTCCTCCCCCCAGCGATGCCCTAAGCCAAGGCCAGTACCCCACAGGGGGTGCCCTTAGCGTGTAGTCGCTTAGTTTGTAAGTTTTTTATAAGCCCTGGCTGGAAGCTTTAATATTAATATTAAGGCCACCACAGGCAAGCCCGGATAAGCAGTCGACAACCTCATAGGTTGAACTGCGAGACGCCACTGAATAAAAAAAAAAAGGACAGACGTCATACATTTTCACATAGCGTCATACATTTTACACAACGCAGTGTACGCAGTGTACGCGCGCCCGCCACACGCCCTGTCCGCTTTGTATATCAAACAATCAATATTAGGGTTTGCTTTCGAATTACCGGATCTAGCTGAATACCAGTATTTGATGAACCGACTACCTACCTGGTACCGTACTACGAAGTGCCACTGCCAAGGCCAATGCCATCATGATACCGTCGCGAGAAAAGGATAGTGCTATTCGACCTGGATAGCTCCGCCTCTCTCAATTCAGAATCATTATCGTTTTATGACGTCATAGTCAACGTATTGTTGATTAAGGATTTGGATTTTGTTCAGCATTGAATTGTTAGTTAGAAACCTTTTTCCAACACCAAGATAGAACTATGATAAATATATGACTGCCAAACATAGATAAAATGTATTTTCAAAAAATTTGCGAGAAAACAGTTCAATAGGTAATGAAACAAATCCGTTGTTTTTAGATATCAGTCGGGAATTCGCAAAAATTTTACTTTAACTAATTCAAAAATGGAACGTGCGCGTGGTGAAAATTAGAACTACATCTCTCGTCTCTTTTTCTCTTTAGTATTAAAGTGAGACAAACGTATTGAGCAAAAGCGCTTCCAAGGAGGTTCGATCATTCAGCTTATTTATTCTAGTACCTAATGTGAAACTCCTAGGTGGAATACTTTTTTTTTTTTTGGAAAATTAAAAAGAAACCGTAAAAGAAGCGCACGGCGCTATACAACGAGGAGTGCGGTAAATAGGTACTTAGATGAGAGTACCTATTTTACCGCACGTTCCATTATATGGTGCGTAATTTTTGACTTTCGAACAACATATATATACAGGCTTCGTAAATGCATTTTTTTTTTTCAATTATATTTCTATTTCGCCAAACCTAATCATTGAGCGAAAACAATCTATACTAATATTATAAATGCGAAAGTTTGGATGCTTGAATGGATGTTTGTTACTCAACCACGTCAGAACGGCTGCACGTACTCGTACATTGATTAAATTTGGCACAGAGGTAGATTATAGTCTGGAATAACACATAGGTTACTTTAATCCCAGGAATATGTTCTCTTGGGATAATTTTTGCCATCCACGTGGGCAGAGCCGCAGGCGGCAGCTAGTACCCTATATTTTACTCAACACTTCAAAAGTTATTTTAACTAAGAAAACATATACTTACCTACAAGTAACAGCAAATGATGTACTTCGCGAACAAGTATAGGGAAGTGTATATTTTAGGCGTATTTTACGGCAAGAATAATAAAAAGAAGGTAAAGTAAGCATTCCTATTCCATTCGAAATTTGCAAGCTCTAAAACCAAGTTATTGCCACTCTTCTGGAACAGGTAAGGCATAAAATAATACAACTTTCATAATATTTTTATCTGCATAGTATTGATAGTGTATATTATCATTCCGGTGGGGTCCATATTTAATATTGGGTATTTTTAGAAAGAAATAGGATAATATATGGAACTTTCATTTTAGTTGAGTTATTCCCATTCGTAGACGTGTCTCATTGGAAGTTGCGAGCGGTCATAGGGCTTCGCCCCCTGCCCGCAGATGCTATCCTTGGTCCGGAAAACGGGCCCGTCGTTTGTAGTATGGCATAACAATGTTGGGCATGCGCCTGCTAAAAAGTGAATAGCAACGCACGCCAATTCTCTATGTTAACTTCCTCTAAAAGATACATTCCGCCTG
The DNA here is from genome assembly GCA_002192655.3 of Mamestra configurata. Lineage (NCBI taxonomy): Eukaryota > Metazoa > Arthropoda > Insecta > Lepidoptera > Noctuidae > Mamestra > Mamestra configurata. The sequence goes on along the minus strand of NDFZ01005440.1, from coordinate 146,041 downwards.
CAGGGTTATGTCGGACTCCCACAGTTCCTACTGCTACCAGAAGTTGGGGATACGGGGTACACGTAAATTCACGCGCACCCCGTTTGGAAGCCAGTCTACTCTACCTTGGCTACGATCATACCAAAACATTTTTTCACCTTGCAACCCCGAACACTCGCTCGCTTCGATCAAAACTCGCACTCCATTTTAAGTGGTCATAAATCGCTGGTGTCGCAGATGACTTGCGCCGTTTCACTTTTAGCCCCTTTTTTCGTATTATTTTTACATTTCAGCGTCTTCTAAACGCGTGTTACGATACGATGGGGTATCAAATATAGCCTTGTAAATGTAGACTTTGTGAAAAGAGGCTCTGAATGTACCTTTTGGGGACAAGATGGATTTCAGGGTTGATTTTTGTAACTTCGTTTCTTAACGGTTCCGAGACACGGTCCGAAATCAGCCATACTGTTCTCTAAAATAAGTTTAGAAAACTAAACTTGCTCGGACCTTCTGCCGACGTTGAAGAAGGTAAATCGTCAGGTTAGTGCTGCATGTTTCCTATCAACTTCTTTTTGCCCAATGTCATAATTTCGTCGTCTTCATTCGCATAGCATTTGCAAGGTCACGTACAGACGCCAGCACATCAAGCCACACCAATCTGTCAAATTTCTTTAATAGATTTTCAACTTTATTTCCAGAGGATTTGGTTCATGTTTCATTGGGAAAATTTGACAGTTTCGGGTAGCCTGATTTGCTGGCGTCTGTGCATCATACTTACGCACTTTTTAAACCCCGCAGCCCCCCATACAGTCCACTATTTTAATCCAGCACCCTGCGTCTAGGAATATTCGCTACCAATTTTTAACCGACTTCAAAAAATGGAGGAGGTTCTATGTTCGACTGTAGGTATGTAATTTTTAGATATATTTCTGCTCAAATAGTGTTGTTAGGCGTCACCATCATCTTTAGTTTATAAAATGAGTTTAATAAACTAAATTTATTTAACTTAACAATACAGCATGATACAGATATACATATATGCATTAAAAGTGTCAATACAAGTTTATATTATATTTGTACATAAGGGGTACCCTGAACAATTGGACCCACTACTTCATCGGGTAAAAACTATTTGAGAGACCTTGGTCATCGCTGAAATAGTTAAATTTTAGGGTTCCGTACGTCCGAATGAAAAAGGGAATTCGGTGGTTTGAAAATGACATGCTTAAAAAATAAGATTGAGAACACTGAGTGCGAGTAGAACTCACACTTAGGTAGCCGGTTATAACCACGGCATGAGCTCTTTTGAATACGATAAAAGTACATACGCTCCTAATTCTATAATTGTCAACAATATACGGTGTTCATAACTAACAAAACTAACGTAAGACAACCAAAACCAATCAGATTAATCAACACACAATAAAACAAAACATCAGCTTATTATAAAACATCGTCATTATCGTCCGCATACCGTCATCTCGTCACAACATGTCACCACCTGCCTATTAAACCACTGACACACTTCACATTACCCTGTATACTTAAATCTAGCAAGACACATCAATAAGAACTTCTTACCGAAACTCATTAGAAAACCAAACCCCACCAGACAAATAAACACACAATAAAACAAACAAACAGAACATCAGGTAATAATAAAACATCGTCATTATCGTCCGCATACCGTCATCTCGTCACAACATGTCACCACCTGCCTATTAAACCACTGACACACTTCACATTACCCTGTATACTTAAATCTAGCAAGACACATCAATAAGAACTTCTTACCGAAACTCATTAGAAAACCAAACCCCACCAGACAAATAAACACACAGTAAAACAAACAAACAGAACATCAGGTAATAATAAAACATCGTCATTATCGTCCGCATACCGTCATCTCGTCACAACATGTCACCACCTGCCCATTAAACCACTGACACACTTCGCATCAGCCTGTATATTCAGATCACGTATACAGGGTGCGTGCACTTACCCCTCCCCACATTAACCCCTTCACTGGATACATTGTCAAGTAATAAATTAAGTTTTCCTTATGCGGTGTTGTTGGGACGTATTTTTTGTTTTCATGTTTCTTTTTTTTTTGTTCTGTGGCGTAATTGCTTTTGTTTTTGGGTGGTTCTGTAGCTACTGTTTTGGTGTAATGGTTTGGTGCAAGAAAGAGTCGGACTCGTACACGAAGGGTTTCGTACCATAAACCGAAAAAGTCACGTTTCTTGTATCGCCGGCACTAACTTTTTTGAAGTGATATCTTCTTATGGGAGGGTAGACCGCTTCGTAACGTAACGCGTTACGGTGCCAGTCTGTCTGGCTTCCGTTTCTCGCACGCATACGGCAGCAGTAGACAGGCTCTACCTCTCTCACTCTAACCCACAGCGCTAGTCATATTTCGGACAGACGCTTCCCATATTAAATAGTTCAACTTAGACACACACGTTTTTTTTTGTTATTGAGGCCATATTTATAAATGGCCGCGTTAATTTAAAATCTATCATAAATAATAATTCAACTGTAATTTTACGGTTCATGAGATACAGCTCGCTAGCAAATAGATGGACGGACAGCGGAGGCTTGATTATAAGTTTCCTATGGTTACCTTTCGACTTTGCTACCGAACACACAGAGCAAGCGTGATTCAGTATAAATGTTCAACTTACTACCTACCTATAAATTCTTTTATTCTTTTTTTTTCTATTCTTTTTTTTTCTCTTCCTGTCAAGGTTCAATTATGTCAAAACCAGGGTCTTTAACCAGTGTGTCCTACCCGTAATGACTTACGGAGCCGAAACGTTGACACTCACCATAGGCCTGGTTCACAAATTCAAGGTTGCTCAGCGTGCAATGGAGAGAACAATGCTCGGGATTTCTCTGGTGGATAGAATTCGCAACGAAGTTATCCGCCTAAGAAGTAAAGTCACCGACATTACGCGTAGAATCAGCATGCTGTTGTGGAAGTGGGCCGGCCATGTCTGTAGACGGACAGACGGTCGATGGAGCAGACATGTGTTAGAGTGGAGACCGCGTATGGGCAAACATAGTGTGGGACGCCCTGCGGCACGATGGATGGATGATTTGAAGAAGGTGGCTGGGGGCGGATGGATGCGGACTGCTCAAAACCGGGATGGTTGGCGATCTTTGAAGGAAGGCTTACGTTCAGCAGTGGACGGCAATTGGCTGATATGATATGTCAAGGTAAAACAAACACTAGTTTTATTTCATTGTACAACCGTACCCCACACGGTATCATAAAAGCGGCATTTTTTTCCCAAAATCAATCTTTCAAAATCACCAACAGTTCAGGCTCTCCACAGCCATTTAAGGCGTAGCATCGATAAAGCTAAGGTTACATCGATCACGCTAGCCCGCAGCGCAGTCGCTGGACCAGTAAATCAAAAACACCCACCTGGCCGATGACAAACATTTCCGAGCTAAACAAGAGCTATTAATCCAGAAACGTTTTGAGAGCGCAGTTGAGAACTGGCCTTAAAATGACGCTTTGTGAAGCAATTTGGGGCAACTTTGAGTTATAGTTCGTGAAAGTTCACGGCAGACATTTTGGTTCGGTGTATTTTGTGAATGATTGTTTTAAATGAAAGTGGATACCTGATGAATATTTTTCGTTTTTCTCGTGAAAATAATTGGACTGTGTGCCGTTCGTCTTTTCATACGTTATAATAATTTTGCTTTGTTAAATACTTGTAAATCTGAACCTGAGCTTCCAATTTAATTTTGGGTTAATTGCATCGGTACTCAGTAACAAGGTATTCTGGGAAAAGTCATTTTAACGATGCAGAGATTTTTTGCGCAAAAAATTTAACAAGCGGTATTTTGATTGGCCTTTTACGCAGATTGTTTTTAATTATTGCAATTCGAAGTGCCATGAATTTTTCGACGGGGATATACTTCAAGCTCGTGTCTCTTTTTATGGAGAATTCATCCCCACATAATTTTTCATGTAACTACGCTTTGGAATATATTCCATACTAAATTATTCTGAAGCTAACAAAATCAAATAAGTTTAAAAAAAGTTTTATGAAAGCAGCATTTTAGCCGTCTAATATTTCACTTGTCACGGTCGGGGGTACCTAAAACGCCACTCAGTTTTCAACAGCCCAAAGACACTCAGGCAGTATACTTGAAAAGATTCCTTTTTCGCACAAGTGCAATGGACAATCATTAACGTCGAGGTTTTCTGAGATTTTTCGCAGGTAATGGCTTTTATATTTGACGTTTGACCTCCAAATGGGCCGGGAAAACGGTTCGCCAGATTGAGTGGAACGGTGTCTGAACGTTCGTTTACGTCCAATTGGTTTAACTTTGATTTTCATGGGAGTTTGGACGATGATTGGCGTCTGTCAGGCATGACTGATGCAGTGGATTGAGGTTGCGGAGATGGGCACCATGTATGTTACGTATTTTGATTAGTGATGTAGATCGTGGGAGGGATTTGTGGTTTTCACATATTATGCCACGAATTTTTGAGTGTATAGACAAAGCCTTAACATCGATAGATACATATTTATTTTAGGTCCAGGGCCCAGCGCACTCAGAACACCCATCAACGCTAATAACCTTGCTGTAATTTTCTGATTAATTTCGTTACGCGTTTCAAGACAGTTGAATCGACTGACAAGCGGAGTTTTAATGCTCGTCTACCTTGCAAAAAATAAAAATAAATAGTTACCCTATTATCTCTCAAAATACAGTGCTATGTGGTGAATCCTGGGTGATACTAGTGCTATGTGGTGAATCCTGGGTGATACTAGTGCTATGTGGTGAATCCTGGGTGATAATAGTACTATGTAGTGAATCCTGGGTGATACTAGTGCTATGTGGTGAATCCTGGGTGATACTAGTGCTATGTGGTGAATCCTGGGTGATACTAGTGCTATGTGGTGAATCCTGG
>NDFZ01005440.1:0-139985 GCA_002192655.3 Mamestra configurata | reverse complement strand
CTAATTCTTATCAAAATTCGAAAAAATCTACATCCTGTATCTTTTTTATAATTTTCACTAGATTGGTACTGATGAGTCCTTGCGTTAGACATGCTATTTATGGTTGTTTATTGGGTGTGTTGAAGATAATATTAAGTTTTAATAAATTTTTTTTTCTCAAATCATAACTTTTCATTTACTTCGGACCCCAATGTGAAAAAAAATACTCTACCGAAAAGTGACCCTGTATTACAAGTTTTGGCGCATTTAATAGGGATTCTGAAAAGGTATTACACATGGCCATGAGTGGCTCTAATATCTTTCTAGGACGAAAAAACAAGACAACGATTGTGAAATAATTGTTTTATTAAGCAAAAAATTTTACAATAAATGCTCAAAATTCCTGCCTCTGACCATAATACATAATCTGCACCGTCTAATAAAATTCCTCCGTAACCTACGGAATGCACCTCTGTTGTTAGTAACTTGTACCCTAGCAAATTCGAGCTTTTGTCGTAGTTCTTGTTCGCTATTGTTCTCTCCTTGGTGAACTATTTCTTTAAAATAGCCCCAAAGAAAAAAATCTCAAAAAAATCAAAGAATTTATCAAAATCGGTTCAGCCGTTGAGTAGTTACGAGCGGACATAGGAATGGACATAAATATATATGTCACCGGAAAATGGCAATCTCCGTTAGAATATAAAATATCTTGAGAAATTGTAAACTCTCGATTAATTGTCAATTAAACATTTGAAATACTTTTTTACGCATCAAAATTTGATAGTCTATATCTCTAGAAGCCATTCCAAATAAAATTATTGTGGACTGACATAAAAAAACGACCAATCAGACCACAAGTCTACAATTGATCCGTTTTCGTGTGACAGTAAACACGACTCTCATTGGTCTATTCAGAGAAAACAAAGACCAATGAGGGGCTAAGTTTCCAATTTGACCTGATTGGTCGCCAGTTACCATTACTCGGAACGCACAGAGAAATTATACTTAGAATAGAAGATTCTGTTTCTTATAATTGCAGAACAAATATTCATTAATGTTCATTTGACAATTTATCGAGAGTTTACAAACTCTCAAGATATTTTGTAATCTTACGTAGTTTGCAATAATCCATTTTATTTTTATTTGAGATGGGATTGCTCTTGACTCTAGTCTAGGTCATAGATGACAGAGACAAATTCGACGATGGAGCGAGTTTGCCCAGAAGAAGCCTGTTCATTCTAATTTTGAAGAGATTAGGGTTGTATGCGTTCGGAAACACAGACGCAGGCAGAGAGTTCCACTCCTTTGCTGTGCGCATTATAAAAGACGATGACATATATGTACACACAGGTCAGACACATAACCTTCCTTTTGGGCTCGCCGCAGTCGGGTAAAAATAACCCTAGCAAGTTAACTCCATCTCTTTTAATTGTCGCGACAAGTTCCCCGGTACTAGTAAATATTTGTCCAAGTTATTACCGACCACTTATACTTAGAGCTAAGCTGTGCCGAGCTACTAATCCGTGGCTGAAGCGACTGAGCCCAAGTGTTTGTGTTTCGTACTATTTAGATACTAACAATCGGCTTATAGTCAGGGGTACGAGTAGCTCGTGATAAATTGCCTGAGGTCTTTTTGTGGATTTGGTGAGTATTCTGTGGGAAGTCAGATTTATTTTGACGTTACAACGTCTAATAAATCGATGAACGACGGCTGCACGCACAAAAAGGATGACTCATTGTAACATTACACTCATTGTAACGTTACGATCATTTCAGCAATGTTTTGTTATGACGCCGTCACGTTAAACTATCGTCCGTAAACCGACTTTACAGACAACCAATTTTTTTAAAGTGATTTCTTTACTGTACTACTTGATTAAAATTCTGAAAGGCTAGGTGACAAAAGTCAAAAACAATAGTTTCAAACTAGCTTTTTCACTGGCTTCACTTGCGTTAAAGTGACAACCGTCTCCACGGTCCCTAAGTTCATCAAATCGAGAGGAGGTGGACCGCGTAAGGGAGAGACAAACCTCACGCCCCAGCCGCCGCAACAGAAGAAGACGCCACGGGCGTCGGGAGTCGCAGGGCGATTCCCTGCCACCATAAGCGCGGGCCTGCGGACGGCGAGGGTTGGGTAGCTCGCTGGTCGATCACAACCAGGTCCGGGTAGATAGCGGGTTGTGTTCTATGCGCGCCTCAAAGAGATGTCAGCATAGAAGACGGGGTCCGTTAGGGCCAGAGCCTGCCAGGGTTGCAGAAGTTGCTCGAAAGATTCACCGAAGCCCTGCGTTGACTCTTTCGCGGTTTTAGTCAGTAAGAGTCTGACAAGCCTTTCCGCTCCACCCAGAGCGGAAGAAGTCATTTGATGATTTCCCATTGTTGAAAAAGGGTGTGACAACGAAACATACAAGTAAAAAAAAACTTTCGTATTAATAATATTAGTTTAGATAAATCATTTTACAAGCACTTTTGAATTTTCAAGGTCAGTTAAAAAGATGAAGCTAGTGGCATGTTCTAAACTGTACTCCATAATCATTATTATTCACATAAAACTTGTTTTTTTTTTAAAAAGGTCTTAAAAAAGTATGGGTGGTCAGCATGCAGTGGAATTTAAACTTTGGAAAGTAAAACACAGAGTTTGTTGTTCCAAACTTTATAATACTAATCTCGAACTCTGAATTCAAATATAGAATACCCAACGTATTCTTGCAGTCACAATTCAAAAAAGCGTTTTTTCCATTCCAAAATTAATCAAGTTTTCTTTTTGTCGAATGCTTGAATTTTTTTACAAACGGCCAGGATAAATCAATACGCTGAAAAGAATGGCAAATAAAGAATAAAATAAAAGTGCTGCTTACTATGCATAGGTTGTGTGCGAACGTGTGGTGCTATGAGGATTCTGACAGGCGCTATCTGTCACATGTAGAACGCCAAGGAGCTAGTATTGGTTTGGTTCGTAGGTAAACTATGGCACGAATGGAATCATATGGCGTTTTCCGAAGTTCCGAACTATGTTCAATGACGTATTACATGTAGACGCGTCAAGCACCAACATCACAGCTCTAAATTAAAAAGCACAATCGGTACTAATACACTAATCGGTAAAATAAAAAATAAGGTATACCCCGCCAGTTGCCTTCATTTTCATTGGCCTTTTAGAGTGCAGGTAACGCATCTATAGATTATGTATCATTGACTACGTCCCAACGTAGTCAATGATACATAATCAGCTTATATATATATAGCCAAAATATGTATTAATTTAGGAGAGAACTGGGAGAGAAGGGAATGGAAGTTGGTTGGGAGAGGAATGTTTAATTTGGAAATGTTTTGGTAGAGATCAAAGGATCTATTGTTTAAAAGAGATAAGCTCTTACCGCATGCTCAATACCAGTATTCTACATGGTACGGCTGCTTATCTGAACTCCACATACCCGCGTACTGAGTAGCGCGCGGGTAATACCTTGGCGAGACTGGTGTCTGGTGGACTCACTAGGTCTTGTCACCGCTTTTGACTAAACGTAACGACTTCCAAATTTCTACAAATGGTAGTGTTGCAATGGGAAATCAATGTTATTTTTCATTGTAAATCAATAAAAAAAACCTACCACGAAGTTTGATGGCCCGCCTCTCTGTGGTGCCGTCACGTCGGGACACTGGCAGAATAGTCGGAACCGGCTCAGTTGCCAGATTAGGAAAAAATAAAATAAATAAAGCCGTATCATTTGCTTTTCCAAAACAGATAGAAAATTAGACAAAATATCTCGATTTGGAGCGGGATATCGCCGCCTTGAATACCTACCCTACTTCTGGAGAGAAATGGGCCTATGTCAGAATCCTACCGACTTTAACCCCGCGCTCCCTTCGTTTACACACGAATTTATAAGTGTGGCACCTCCTTAACCCAGATGTTACTGAAACATATTTTGTTGTCTGGATTACCGATACTTCTGGCTTTAGGTTTTATAGCTAGATTTACTCCTTGATTACACGCAAAACTCTTATCTAGCCCGATTCATAAATCTCAAAATAAGTTGACAGGACACTTAACTATAGAATGATACTTAAGAAATATTTCAGAACTACCTTCATTTGAGATGAGAAGTTATTTTTCAAAGCGTTGTTTCAAAACGACGGCGACGGTCGTAGTAAGTGGGTACTTAGTAGGGTAGGTAGTAGGTATATCCTGTCAGGGTTGCGGAATTTGTTCGAAAGATTCACCGCGGCCCTGGAACGCAAAAGGCTTTCGAAGGAACACGGATAGATTTTAGTCAGTAAGAGTCTGACACGCCCTTCCGCTCCACCCAGAGCGGAAGAAGTCATTTGATGATTTCCCACCCTTAAAAAAATAAAAATATAGTAGATATTTAGTCCAACAAAAGAAAGTGTCCTTAGAAAATGGGTAATTTATAATGCAAGCTTGCGAGCCATCTATTCTGAACCGACCTTCAGACAAACTTAAAAGCAAATAGATTTATACTTAAAAAAATGTTGAACATTAATTTCGCTTCGAGTATAACGTTCAACGTATTGAGATATTTCGAAGAGTCACTTTCATCCAATCTATCACGAAGAATGCTTAAGCCCATACCCTTGATAACTTTTACGAACCCAATATTTCATTTGCTAAACAAAATGAGTGTCACACAACATTTGAAAGATGCGTACTGCATTTGTAATGCTGACCATCCCCGCTATCGGCCTGTCTGTCCTGCACACCTATAAATTGTAGCCTATCACGGCTGCGCCAAAGTAAAGGTAATTATAGAAGGCTAAATCTACACAGAGTGGATGCCCGCTCGCCTGGTGGATAACCGAAGACTTTGCTGACTAACTTTTGACACATAATCACCTGTAAGCACAAAACGTTTTGTTTATACTTACAGCTGAGGAAGGAATTCCCTGTGTGTCCTGATAGCTTCAAATTGAGGGTCTTAAAGTAAAGCCTGTATAGGTTACAACAAGAACTGTCCAATGATTGTTGAATGGCTGTTGTGTCTGATCAAGTCACACGGAAAACTTTTATACGACGTCAGTTCTGTTTGTAGTTCGTATGAGGCAGTTCGTGTGTCGCGGTATATGATATGCTCCAAAAAAAAAAAAGTAGAAATAACAATACCGATTAATGGACCACGTTAGGAACACAGTGCTGCGTTCCAAAACAAAAATCGCCGACGTCACACAAAAAGCAGCCAAACTAAAGTGGGACTGGGCCGGCCACGTCTGCCGGATGTCGAACGGTTCATGGGCTAAAGCAACCACAATGTGGGTCCCAGAAAATGCCCGACGACATCGCGGGAGACCCAGGCGAAGATGGCGGGACGAACTTGACGCCTATCGGCCAGATTGGTCCAGACTTGCCCAAAGCCGGGAGGAATGGAAGGAAGAAAGGGAGGCCTTTGCCCTGCAGTGGGACACAATTGGCTAAAAATAAATAAATAATAATAACAATACACAGCAGGATGGCGTTCTTTTACAGACTAAAATTGAAACATAATTGCCAGACATCTATAACACCAGCCAGTATGCAGCCGCCAATGCCATGCCAGCTAACGTGACACTTTCCTGTAGCCATGCCAATACTTACTACAGCCATACCAAGACTGCCAAAAAGAGCGGGAAAGTGTTCACATATGCCAAAGCTAGCCAGCCATTGACGATCGATCATCTGCCTAGCCTTTTCCCAATTATATTGGGGTCGGCTTCCAGTCAAACCGTATTCAGCTGAATACCAGTATTTTACGTGGAGCGGCTGCCTACCAGACCTCCACAACCCATTAACTGGGTAACACGGTACAAGGAGTACCGTGTTGGCAAGACTGGTGTCAGATTATTTGGCTTCTGACTATCCGTAACGACTGCCAAAGATCTACAAATGACAGCCGGGACCAATGGCTTAACGTGCTTTCCGAGGCACGGAGGAGTCCCGGTATGTAAAGATGGTCACCCATCCACAGACCAACCTCGGGAAGCGTTGCTTAACCTTGAAGATCGACCCGTGCGGCTGTTATTATTTAGCCACGAGCTCCCCCCTCCCATTGACGATCGATGTTGTATTTTAATATAATATTAATAACGAAATTGCATAGTTTTTATTTACTGCGTTTCACATCTCAATTTTCTCTATAGACCACCTATGCTTAACGAAAAATGAAAATATTATTCACCTTCTGAACTCTCTTCTACACGCAAAATAAAACATAATTTCAAAGGTATATGCTCTGTCACGCGGTTACACCTGCCCGCTTTTAGCTCGCATTTTTTTAAATACGGCAGCATTTCCCGAAATGTTTAAATCCGTACATCCTCAAAATCAGAACGAAATAAATTCGATCGTGCAAAATATTTTTATACAAACTTTCGTTAAAATTGTTATTAATAAAGCGACAGGATTTTGGACGAGCAATGTTTTATTACTTCCCGTTTTTTAAGTAATATTTTTTTACATGAAAAATGTTTACTGTAACGTAACTGCTTTTGTTTACTCGAATTTTAAATGCTTTTTTGTTATGTACTTCGTAAATATCTAACATATTATTATGAACGTAAAAACGGCATAAGATATTTTTATCTAAATCCAAATAACATTATTCGAACCACGTTTCTAATACTTGCAAATAGGTAACTTCATATATACCCCTATACGCGAGCATATAAGTGCTTCACTTAAACGTAATCGTACGAGCTCCATTAAAGGTATTGGTATCTCCAAAAAGTACATAAAATAGTGTTATTTATAACGCTTAATGTATTAGCTAGTGACAAATGATGCGTCCCGGGCTTGGGCATAAGCTTGGGGCCATGTGGTAGCTTTGACACTTGACTAAAGACATCTCGTACCTAATCGCAAATAATAAAAAGAATAAGGGACTTATTACTCAACAGAAATTATATGTAACCAAAACCAGTCCCGATAAAAATACAAAATACATTAGAAAGTATTTAAAACCGTTATTGTAGAGCAACGTTTAACAGATCTAATTGAGAATTCAATTAAAAACCACTAAAAATAATTCCCACAACATCAGATAAGATTTGAGTATAAAACGTTTTGCTTTGGAGGAAATTAAACATTTAATAAATAAACGAACTCGTATTATAACATATAGTTTACCGTGTGCTACATTCAGAGGAGACAAACTTATTGGAAAAATGTTTGTGCTATACATATGTGTAATTATAATTCACGTTGTGTTTTCTGCCCCACCATGCCAAGACGGAGAAGAGATCATAACCCAGGAGACGAAAAATCCTGCTGATCTCATTGGAAACTGGACGTACGTCTACCACTGGGACCCCAAGATAAAATTCGCCAAAGAATTCGTTGACGCTCCCGACACATTCGAGTGTCCTCAACTATATTTCGAAGCTATCACTCCTGACTTGGTGAAAACTAAGAAAGATGAATGCGCGAAATTCAAGATTCCTTTCGACTGGGCTGATGCAAAGCTGAAAGTAGATGCTCCTGCTATGAAAGTGAAGGGAGGTGTCATCACAATTGGAGAAAAGGAGAACTGGATGGCTGTAGACTGTATCACTATGGTTAGAGTTGTGCTGAAGAAGATCTCCGATGATTACATAGCGATGATTAACCCTGACAAGAATTCAGAATCGGAAATGATTGTTCGTGGTGAGCTGCCGTCTTTAGAGGAGCTGAAATGTCTTTCTCATAACCTGGATGTTGGAAAAGGTATGTCAGGTTTTGGAGTATGTTACAAGAAGTGAACTAGTCTATGATAAATTAAAAATTTTAGAAAGAGAAATGTGTTTTGATTTTTTCTTACAATTTCTTTAGTCAAAAATGTCAATAGTACTGGTTTCTAGGCTACTGCTCTATTATCATTCGCTTGCGTACAGCTAAGGAGTGGAATTCCCTGCCAGTGTCTGTGTTTCTTGATGGCTGCAACACGTTAGTCTCTAAGTCAAGAATGGATTATAGGTTACTTCCAGGCAAGCGTGCTCCATCTTCGACCACATCATTGCTTACCATCAGGTGAGATAGTGGTCAAACGCGTGCCGATCAATTGAAAAACAATGGCTTCCTCTTTCATAGCTTCTTTTCATTTGGTCTTCATCTGATTAATCACCCGCAACTGAGATGACCATCAGGCTAACTGTACCACTTAGTACTCCTTGCATCTTTAACATTGATTATATTAACAATCGTAACAATATTTTTACAAACTGGTTGGAAATACACCTTATTCATTTATATTTTCTTTATCAGTTTAGATAACTAATTAATATATTAATAATATTAAACTCATTACAATAATTGATGATTAAGTTATGACATGTATTGTGTTCATAACAAAAGGTACTTTCATTCTACTTCATAGAAACTGAATCATCAAATCACTTGAAACATTAGCAACTAATTATTAAAACACTAACGTAATTTTGTGAGTCATACTTAAGTTATAATTATGCAAAAACCAATTAAGAAACCAAATTAAAAACCCTCAAATGTGATTAGATAAAGTATTTGTATATAATGTGATGTCTTTGGCAAGTGCATTTATTCCCAACTTAGTTTTGAACAAGGTTAAAGATAGTTTTACAACAAAGACTTTTATATCGAAATAAAGGCAAAAATCATCATGTTACCTATCAACATATTGGCTCTGCTGATCCACGCTGCATACTCCACTACGCCTTGCCAAGATGGAGTCGAAATTATTACCAAAGAGACCAAGAATCCTCAAGACCTCATCGGCAACTGGACTTACGTGTACCATTGGGACAACCTGAACCAATTCCGTTGGGAGTTCGCCATCGACGAGCCTGGTCACCAAATGCAGTGCCCTGGAATTTCAATTGAAGCGATCACCCCAGAATTTGTGAAAGCGAAGGAAGTTGAGTGCGGTGACTCTGATATGCCGTTCAATTGGGCTGATGCTAAATTGAAATTAGATGCCCCTCTGATGAAGATGGAAGGAGGGATACTTGTGATAGGAGAGAAGGAAAACTGGATAATGATGGAATGTAAGAGGATGGTGCGCGTTGTGATGAAGAAGGTTTCTGAGGACTACGTGGTGCTGATCAACCCGCAGATGGCCCATATCTCTGAGATGATTGCAAGGAGGACACCGACGATGGAGGAGCTGAAATGTGTTGCTCATAACGTCGATTTGGGCAAAGGTATGTCGGGATTCGGGCTTTGTGCTTAGAAGTTAATATTTGTTTCAAGTTTAAATAAACAATTATTGTATTGAAACTGAGTTTCATTTATAGAAAGAATATTTACAAAAATGTTTTTATTGTGATCGTCAAATTTTTGGACGCTTGATATTTTTTTAAACTTTTGATAGAAGCAGACGTATTTTATTATTTTTATTTATTTGTATACTATCTTCTGCCAGCGGCTTCGCCCGTGTTAATTTCGGAAATCATCCCAAGGGAACAAACTCCCAGGATATAAATATGCTATTGCAGATTGAAATATATTTCTGTGTCTCTGTAAATTTCATCCAGATCCGTTCAGTCGTTCTGGCGTGATTGAGTAGCAACTTAGCAAACATTAATCCATCCCTCCAAACTTACTAACTTAGATAATAGTTACGATTTAAGGGTAGAATCACGAGAACAAATCAAATTCTATTCAACCAAACAATTTTTAATTCAAACAAAAGATGGGCTCTCCTACTCATCATCATCATCACCATATCAGTCGTAAGACGTCCACTGCTGGACTGGATAGGCCTCCCCCAAGTGTCGCCACAACAACCGGTCCTGTGCGCCTCGCATCCATCGGCTAGCCGCGACCCTCACCAGGTCATCGGTTCACCTTGTGGGAGGACTTCCACCGCTGCGTCCTCCGGTATTCGACGCAAACTGTGTGAAAAATAATGATGCTTTTTTGTTGAAGAAATATCAGTATATGTACTACGCTCTGAAAGATTATTTTTTCAGTTTCACGTGTGTAAATATTTGAAGATATTTATGGTAGTTCAGCCAAATATCTTCAATTTTTTTTTTCTTGGGTGTCTAGGAGACGTAGCAATGCGACGCTTACTAGTCTAACGGCCGGTCTCAATAACGTATCTACCTTTAACCAACTGTCAAATTAGCTACCAACAGTAGCTCAAACGTCATGTTTGAAAGGCAAACATGACGTTTCAGCTACTGTTGGTAGCTAATTTGAGAGTTGGTCAAAGGTTTTTAAAAACAGGCCGTTAATAAAAGCACGTGGGCAAACAATCCGGAGGCATAGGCGTTCAAGTTGAACGCGAACACCACAGACGATAAACGCAGTTATATTAAGAAACTTGCTCCGTACTTAGCGATAGTTTAAAATCTCGATATTCTCCACTAAAGCAGGAACTTTAAAAGTTTATCTGCGAAGATTCCGCGCAATATGGAAAGCGTGTAGTGACTGCGTGTTTGCATCTTATTACAGACTTAGATTTTATTATAAAATATTGGCTTGGAAGAGGAAATTTATTGGTTATGAGTTTTTTGTCAAAAAAACATTTTACAAAAAAATACAACCGACTTCCAAATAAAAATGAAGCTGGAAGTTGGAAGTCGGATATATTTTTTTGTAAAAAAGTTTTTTATTTTTAACCGACTTCTAAAAGGAGGAGGTTCTCAATTCGACTGTACTTTTTTGTGTGTTTGTTATGCGATCATTCTTGACTTTTTAGTGGTACCCACACTTTACAACACCACAGGAAAGCAAATACGCAATTTCGTTTACTTGGATGACATATTTTTTCCAGCTATTTTCATTTAAAAACCAAACTTCTTAACCGATTTTGATGAAATTTCTATGGGACCAATCGGAAAGTAACTCGTATATCATTTCACATAAAAATTTTTTTTTTCAAATTGGTTCATTAATGACGGAGTTATGGGGTAACAAACATACAAAAAACGAATCAAGAATCTCCTCCTTTTTTAAGCCGGTTAAAAAAGAAGAAGCATACCTAATGGTTTATTTAAAGCCTGTACTACTTCTGTGCCACTTCAGGGCAGAGGCCTTCCTTCTTCCACGTTTCCCTATCTTCTGCAACTTCAGGGACAGTCCTTTAAGAAGAGTTCAGCTCATCGTGCTGACTCGTTCTGTGTCTTCCATGTTGTCGTCTCCTGGTACTGAACGCTGAAGAGAAATAAATTTAAAAACTTTATTTACTTACTTTACCTAACTTTCGACTAGATAAGTTAAAAATATAAATATTAAAAAAAAAAAAAACAATTCACTGCAATTATTTAAAATTCGAAGACATGATGTGACAGCCACCAACCCGCTATTAGCCCAAGGCCTTTTGGCCTTAGATTATAGCACTCCCTTTTACAGAGAAGAAATCTTGTGTTACAATAGTGTGACATAAATTATATTATTGCTCATGCTCGTATTTATAACCATCAATTGCATCATAGCGATTACCGACAGTACTAATCCATCAAGTACAACAAGAAGTCTCGAATTTTTATATTTTTCTTCCGTTTCCCATAATTCTCATCCAAATATGTCCGGAAACAAGCACAAACATAATAAGTGACATGATAAGTTGAAAACACTCGAGCTATTGGCTCCTCAGTAACTTGAAGTACACTCAAGAACATAAGTCGTTGTGTAAGGACTTGCAAATTGTTATTAGCTTAGTTATTACCATAGAGGAATGGACTGAGCTATGACTGTATTGTCTGTTGTAAGCGACTGTGAGAACCATTCCTCTCTTTTCAGTAGGTCGTAGTAGCGAAAGTGGCACTGCAAGCCTGTGACGTAGTTGCGGAATTTGTTCGAAAGAGTCACCGCGGCCCTGGAACGCAAAGGGCTTTAGAAGGAACACGGATGGGTTTTAGTCAGCAAGAGTCTGACACGCCCTTCCGCTCCACCCAGAGCGGAAGAAGTCATTTGATGAATTCCCATCCTTAAAAAAAAAGCCTGTGACGTAGCCAAATTACGGTTTTCAAGAAAATAACGCCACCAGTTCTCGCTTAAGTATGGGCCTACTTAATAATCTACTTTGAAAGTTACGATGTATGACGTAACCATGACGTTGACGTAATTTCAACTATTAACAGCCGGTCGATTCTATAAACATGTCAAAGTGAAAGCTTGGGTGAAGTGATCACGAGGTGAGCTGTCAATCCATATAATCAAGATGGAATGACAGCTCACTTCGTGATCACGTGACATCGACCGGTTGAAAACATAAGCGTTTTAACGGGTGCCTGGACCTGACGTCTCAGTGCTGCAATCTGGAGTTCGTCATTCAAGTAGTTTATATGAAACCCATATTAGAATTATAGAAGCTTTGTCTCTCTCACACTTCACAGCCGGTATTCAGTTCACAGCCGCATAGGGAACGCTCAGTCGATCCTCCGCACCTATGGTTATTACTTAGAACACGGTGACTTGTGTACTCGTCTGTTGTTGCTGATATGCATCACTTGTTGTCATTGATGTTGTAAGTTTTGGTTCTATCCTTCTTTTTATGATAGTGTATGGGATGTGTGTTTTTGTTTTTAGGGCTTAACGAAAATATTTTCTTATGACCCTATGAGACAGAAAAACGTTACGTTGCTTTTAAATATCGTGGTGTAACCGGTATTGTCTTGTTTTCCACAAAATAATTTGTACTATTGTTTAAAATGTTTTGTGCTATTGATCCGAGAGGGGGGATCCCTCATAATATTTACTTGCACTGTTGCACTATTATCATTTATACTAATAAGTAATAACGCTTGTCATATGACCTTATTAGTCATAACTTTTATTTGCCATAAAATAAGTTTCCATAATAACATTTGTTATGATTTTATGTAATAGGCAACTGAAGCGTTATTTCTAAGGAAATTATGGCAAAAACAGGTATGATATATAAAATTATTGCATTTTAAGTTATGGCAAACATTAGTCAGCAGGTATAAACGAAAAATGTTTTTGGAAACTTGATTTGGTTGTTCGTTTATTTTCAGACTTTTAAAATGACATTCCAATTTATTTGCGGGTCTGTATCACGCACGTATTCTCCTTCGAAATCGATGTACAGCTCTAATTGCCGGCTTTAATAATCACGTCCAGTCTAGCCACTTTCTCACTAAAACTATCGTATAATAAAGCAAGATGCCAGGGACAATACTGACCGTAGGCATTTTTTTGCAAGTTCAATTTTGTTTTCTTCAATTTTTAAGTGTAAACTTCTTTAGGCACGTTGAGCACTTTTTGGGTGAACAAAAATCATGGAACTCGCGTCATCGTCACCGAACGCTTTCCATGAGCTATATGTATACTGTGTATATATGTGTACTTTTTGGGTGAACAAAAATCATGGAACTCGCGTCATCGTCACCGAACGCTTTCCATGAGCTATATGTATACTGTGTATATATGTGTACTTTTTGGGTGAACAAAAATCATGGAACACGCGTCTTCGCCACCGAACGCTTTGGGTAAACAAAAATCCTGGCACTCGCGGCATCGTCACCGAACGCTTTAGCTTTCGCTTAGTTTTCACTTCGGGAGTCCAAAAAGACTGCCCCGCATTTTTTTTTTGTACATGTCCTTAGGAAAGTTCTTTTTAATTTTTAAATTTGGAACATTCAGTTCTAAATTCAAAAAGTAAAAAAAGAAGAAGAACACAATATTTCTCTAGCGAAAAAAAACCGTACAGTCAGCATACGCGTGATTCTCGTCACGACCGTGACACGGGTCGGGTACGGTCAGCACAATTTGTCTCCTGACCGCAATACATCCATCAATTATACTACCCGCTGCAGATATCGCCGATGCGGGAGCGAAAAATGTGGACGGACCCTTACTGATTTTCGGTGATGTATATGAGAAACAATTTCAGTTGGCGTGCGTTACATTCGCTCTTGAAGCGGGCGGAGCGAAAAATGTGGGTGTGCCCTTAGTATTTTTTGTGGATTTATATTTATATCATAGGCTGTTGGTACTGTTAATAGCTGGCAGGTGGTAACGCTCAACCTGATTACTAATGAGACGAACCTCTTTTGTTGTACTCTGGGTGAATTCACAAGGAATGCATTATTTATAATAAGCTATAGATGTAAGTATAAATTAGGATAAGCGCATTTATCGCATATATAAATAAATAAATATTTTTTCTTTCAACTATCATAAAGTAATACACTTCCAATAGAATAGGTACCAGACAGCTTATACAGCAAAGCGATTCTGTCAACTTCTCACCGAGAAAACTTGGTGGAGTGAGCTTGAAGTGAACTGTCATTACATCTTGATTATATGGGTTTACAGCTCACTTTATGTTCACTTCACCACGGCGACATTTTCACACAGAATAGCACCACTGCTTTAGTTACCTCCGACTTTAGTTTTTTTTTTTTTAAAGATGGGAAATCATCAAATGACTTCTTCCGCTCTGGGTGGAGAATTGAGTGTCAGACTCTTACTGACTAAAACCCATCCGTATTCCTTCTAAAGTCCTTTGCGTTCCAGGGCCGCGGTGACTCTTTCGAACCAATTCCGCAACCCTGGCAGGAGTTACCTCCGACTTGCGACCATCTTTAGGTACTTTGAAATGCATTATAGTAGTTTGAGAAAAATCAAATAGGTCCGTTAATATTAACTTGATAGCTGTATTCTTATCAAACTATATTGAACTGTAAATTGGACCGCCTAATTGATGCAGCTGACGGTACCTTTACAAGGACGAAGGGTACTTTTCATCGCCGAAAATTTAAAAACATGATGCGAAGCCAGGAGGCACAGCTAATTCCGAAATAAAAACAACAGGGCGGCCATGGATACCCATTCATCCCGAAGGTATTAATGGTAAAAAGACACCCTTTTACTTATTTTTCTCAGCAACTTGTTAAGGATTATTTAATTTGCAGACTTCGAGGAAAGGGGTCCGGAGAAAAGAAAGGGTGCCAAAATAATTATAAAAGAGGGTCTGATGTATTTATTTTGGACAGTTTGTTTGATGTATAAAGAAGCGTTGAGGGATGAATTTATGGGGTTTCCTGCTAAGAAATAGCCTTCGACGAAAGGTGCAAAGAAAAATGAGACAAGTGGCACTATTTACCGCGCCAGTAGTCTCCACTTCCTGCCAGGGTTGCGGAATTTGTTCGAAAGAGTCACTGTGGCCCTGGAACGCAAAGGGCTTTGGAAGGAACACGGATGGGTTTTAGTCAGTAAGAGTCTGACACGCCCTTCCACTCCAAGAGCGGAAGAAGTCATTTGATGATTTTTCAACCTTAAAAAAAATAAAAAAGTAGTTCTCCACTTGTTTGGTAATAAGATTTCAGGGCGATAACTAATCGCAATACCAAATATGACGTATTATATTATTTCATGTCAATGGCAACTAGTATTCAGTGTTTTTGATTTATTGTCATTTCCGCTCCACCCAGAGCAGAAGAAGTCATTTGATGATTTCCCATCCTTAAAAAAAAAAAAAAAAAAAAAAAAAAAAAAAAAAAAAAAAAAAAAAAAAAAAAAAAAAAAAAAAAAAAAAAAAAAAAAAAAAAAAAAAAAAAAAAAAAAAAAAAAAAAAAAAAAAAAAAAAAAAAAAAAAAAAAAAAAAAAAAAAAAAAAAAAAAAAAAAAAAAAAAAAAAAAAAAAAAAAAAAAAAAAAAAAAAAAAAAAAAAAAAAAAAAAAAAAAAAAAAAAAAAAAAAAAAAAAAAAAAAAAAAAAAAAAAAAAAAAAAAAAAAAAAAAAAAAAAAAAAAAAAAAAAAAAAAAAAAAAAAAAAAAAAAAAAAAAAAAAAAAAAAAAAAAAAAAAAAAAAAAAAAAAAAAAAAAAAAAAAAAAAAAAAAAAAAAAAAAAAAAAAAAAAAAAAAAAAAAAAAAAAAAAAAAAAAAAAAGATGTCTAGACATAGCATTATGCCTGTATTCTCCAATGGATGTAGGTAGCTGTTTTGTTTTCCTTCAACGAAATCCAACCTACTACTGAGAAATAGGGTATTTGACTAAAAAAATAGAATTAGCCCGTCAGATAGATTTTCAAAAAATATTAGACACAAATTTTTTTGTCACGTAAACAAAAAATGAAGACGACATAGTGCTTCGAAAACTCGTATGACGTCACTTACCAGTACACTTTTCACTGGAAAGAGACGTTACAAGACCCCACGCCTTATCTTTGATGCGTTTTATCTTCGTTAATTTATATTGATTTCATAAAATAAAAAATACGTAAGTATCCAATATTTTTCGATAATCTTACTGACGGACTAATTAGTTTTTTTTTAGTCAAATAACCTATTTCAGTTAGGAAAAATCTAAAAAAACTGACTGACCCAACCAAGAATCGAACACATGACCTTCATGCTCAACAGCCGGTCGATTCTGTAAACATGTGGAAGTGAAAGCTTGGGTGAAGGTGATCACGAGGTGAGCTGTCAAGCCATATAATCAAGGTGTTACGTGATCACGAAGTGAGCTGTCATTTCATCTTGATTATATGGATTCACCTCGTGATCACTTAACCTAAGCTTTCACTTTGACATGTTTACAGAACCGACCGGCAGTAGTGCTAAGTTTAATGTTATGGTGGGTCCACACGATACAGACTTGTCTGCACAAATCATGAACTCTAAATTAAAAAAATATCACCCCGACATTATTCTGCATGGCTTTGTTGCACACACAAAATTCTATAAAACTTAATGGAATTTTGTATGAAAGTCTTCATCGTGTGAACCATTAGCGAAAAATTTGTACCAAAACAGGACTGATGACGTAATCTCCAGACTGGGCAAGTTAATGAACAATGTAGACTAAATAATGAAGAGCCAATTTTCTTGCTAATTATACTGAAGTAATTGAAGATAGATGAAGTCTGCACGTCTTCGCTTTAAAAAGATTTACCCCAGATTTCTGATTTATTCATTAGAAGATGAGTATTTGTCAAATTCTAGATATTGTTCACTCAAAACAAGGGTTTGACTATTTAAGTTCTGTATTCACAGCTCAGAATACATTACAAACCAGAAACCGTCAACGCGCTTAAATGTGAGGCGGTGTAAACCACGCCGTAACGGCGTGGTTTGTTGAATTGTCAGTTCGTCAACGGCCGACGCTGTTTACATCTTTTTGCCGTTGTCAGTTTTTAAATAATTATGCCGTCGTGTGTCGTTCCCACTGCTTGCATAAAAGGAAAACGAAGAAATCGGTTGGGATCACGTTTCATCTGAAAGTAACACATTTTCAATCCATTAATAAAATATTGAATTTAATTTACGAAAGTAACTTATTTGTCAACGAAAATCACGCGTCCATTTCGTAAGTGCTGCCACAGTATAGAGGTATGCGGTACAGAGAGTAAGGTCCCGCACACCTCCTTTGAAATGGGAGGATCCTCCTACCAGACGGTTGTTGTGTCTGGTAGGCAGCTGCCCGATAGTTGATATTCGGACTGTTGTATATGTTCAAATCGCACGGAGAACTTTGCTTGCGCGATGCAGGATTTCGTTGGTAGTTCACCGCTGACAGGATAGATGGCGTTATGGTTTTTTTTGTTGCCGTAAAAATTTCGTTTCTTAGTTTTTCATGTGGCATTGATGCCGCTACTTATATTTTGAGGTAACTATTATGCTGTGCAATCAGTATTTTTAATGAGGTTTGAGACATTTTTTTTATAAAAAAGAAGATTTTTTTATTTACAATTAAATTGACTTAATCCCACCTACATAAAATTTTTAGCTAACCCTAAAAGAGGTAATGTCATGGTGTGCTGGTAACACTACGCGGGTGGGTGAGGCGCGGGCGGAACGTTATTTTGAACACAATGCGCTGCGTACAAATGTGATTGAACAGTCTTTCTGGTTTGTTCTGTATTCTGAGATTCACAGTTCAGAAATCGGCCCTTATCGTTGGGTTGACAAGCTTTCGCGACAACACAAGTCATAAGCAACGGTTTTTGTTTTTTCAATTCAACCATACTACTTCGCGGTCGGCGAGCGTTGGGTGGCTCGCTGTCCGATCAACACCAGGCCCGGGTCGAAGGCGCGTTGTGTTTCACGCGCGCCTCAAAGAGATGACAGCATAGTAGACTGGTCCCGCTAGGGCCAGAGCCTGCCAGGGTTGCGGAATTTGTTCGAAAGAGTCACCGCGGCCCTGGAACGCAAAGGGCTTAAGAAGGAACACGGATGGGTTTTAATCGGTAAGAGTCTGACACGCCCTTCGGCTCCACCCAGAGCGGAAGAAGTCATTTGATGATGTCCAATTCTTAAAAAAAAGGAAGCCGAGAGGATAACAGTAAGTACCAATAAAAAACTTAAAAAAAACATTAAAGTAACATTAAAGTAAAACTGTGAAAGTGTAGACAAAAAAAACACGGTTTTTAAATCCTCTCCAAATAGAATGCTTGCCAAATGCGTACAGGAAACGGGTATAAGGTCAATTCGCACTTAACAGTTTTTTAGTACCGCCGTAGTTCAGCGCTCAAATATTCCAAACCCGTAACGAAAGCGTAACACTTGTTTATGGCCGTTTAAAAACTTTTAACTGAACACTAAAACTGCATTTAGATAACAACAATGCAATTTGAATTCTATGATCCAAGTCAAAAGGTTCAAAATTGGTTTTGACTGCTTTTTGGAGGATTAAGTCGTCTCCTGTTTGAGTACGAAAATGAAAAACCTCTTCCTGCACCAGCAACGCATTTGGGATATTATTAAAAATGTCTTATAGTATATTTGTGGCTGGAAATAATTAGTTTCTGCAGTAAAATTTAAGCACCCATTCCCACGAACGGCTTAGTTGAAAGTTCAAGAATTTAACGTCCATCTACATGCTCTATTTAATGAGCATGAGTATCTTGAAGATTGTGACGCCATATACTGATGGTGTAAGATAGGTTCACCCGAGTATTACGGTGCGTTTCCACCAGAAATGTGCGAGGATGCCGTAGCGAGGGATGTGTTTGTTAAAAACCAATAGAATCACTTCATTTACCTAGCCTCGCTTTTCGCAGCTCCGGTGGAAACAGCTTAGCGGTGTGAGGTTTTTGTATGTACAAAACAATCGAAGGATGGGTGCGAGGAATGTATGCGGGAGATGTGTGCGAGGAATGTGTGCGAGAGATTTGTGCGAGGAATGTGTGCAAGAGAGGTGTGCGAGCAGAAAATTATTTATTCAAATAGTGAAACGATCCAAAAAAGTTAAAATAATAATCCTCAATTGCGGCGATACTCTAAAACGTACTTGATCCCTGGACACTTTTGACGTGTTTATTTAATAGTAGTTTAATTACGATATAACTATGTCGGTCACCAAGGTTTTCGAACAAAAGAAACACGTTTGTTGTAAGGCACCCATTACACGGTAGGTTTTGCTGTCAGTTTAACCACAGTCTGTGAGTGACAGATACCCTATCGTTTAATGCAGTGACTGATGGTTGCATGAAATTGATTGAAGTCAATCTGGATATATATTTGATTATGATTAGTCACGACTTTTAAGTGAATGGGTCTGCTTTTAATATGTTTATGGAATGGGTCCTTGTCCTATTTCGAATAATATATCGTCGTCATATTTAAGATTATTTTAAGTTTAAGGTAGAGTCGATTAATTTCCATCACTCATCGTCAATCATGTCTTTTGGAATTGATTGACGTTTGCATGAGCTTGTAACGGACGCCTAAATGAGTTCGTATTGTGATCTTTTGCACGGTAAGCAAAAGAGTTTTCTACATACAACATAAGACATGAAAACAAATTTGAGAGTACCCACGAATCGATGAGGCTTGAGCAATAAGTAGCAGTTAGCAACACAGTACTAGTAAGTCGACCATTTTTTATAAAAATCATCAAATTTTAGTGAAAATCATTTAGTGTAGGTACCTTTTTTACTAATGGGAAATCATCAACTGACTCCTTCCGCTCTGGGTGGAGCGAAAGGGAGTGTCAGACTCTTACTGTCTAAAACCCACCCGTGCTCCTCCAAATGCTCTTTGCGTTCCAGGGCCGCGGTAGCTCTACAACGACTAGTAGGTAGACCTGGATGTGCAACATTTCCTTCCCAATACCAGGGCTGCCTTCTTAAATGTACCCATCCTCAGACCTCTAGCGAGAAGTAACAGCACACTGGAGGCCTTTGCACCACGGTAATTATGCAAATATTATGCAACAACATAACAATCACGCACGCTTTTCATCCAACATTACCAAACAGACAGTCACATCACATTCACCCGGCATTTCCCACATCAGCCACCATACATTACGCCGACAATCCCTCTCGAAAAAACACAATAACACCGTCACGATCCTCGAAAACTGCTGAGCAAAAACCGACCGAATCCTTCCCGAAAAACCGGCAATATTGTGTTACACCCCCGCATTGAATGACGGGGACAATCGAGACGGACTCCGTAATTTTCCTGCTGTTTTTATCTGAAAAGAACAATAGAACTCATTTTTGGTCACAATGAATTTCATTTTGGAGGCCGAAAATACATTGTCATTAAAATCCTTCCGTTCCGTTGCAGGAAGGAGGGTTATACAGGTGACCTAGGTTTGTAACGAGCAATTACTGTCGTATTTGGGGGATTCTTCGATGTGATTGTATGTAATTGTTTTAAGTGGGAGGTCAAAGATCTAGATCGTCTGGAATCAATTTAGTTAATATGTTAGATTAGATATCAATCTAGGGTCGGCACTGAGTTTCAGTTTCCGTTTTAGAAGTACCTACCCTGCAGCACTGATTTAAAGCGGAAGGTGTAAGTATATTGTAGGATTGGTAAGTTAAAAATTGCAAAATGCATGTTTATCCCGTGCGGCCGCCGCACTATTACTTACCCCATCGAGTTACCTAAAATAATAGACCTAAAATAGGTAGGAAAAATTAGTTTTGCGGGGGCTCAGCTTCAGGCGCCGCCTGCGGTCGGCGAGCGTTGGGTGTCTCGCTGTCCGATCACCACCAGGCCGGGGTCAATGGCGCGTCGTGTTCCACGTGCGCCCCAAAGAGATGTCAGCAAAGCAGTCGGGGCCCGTTAGGGCCAGTGCCTGCCAGGGTTGCGGAATTTGTTCGAAAGAGTCACCGCGGCCCTGGAACGCAAAGGGTTTAAAAAAGAACACGGATGGGTTTTAGTCAGAAAGAGTCTGACACGCCCTTCCGCTCCACCAAGAGCGGAATAAGTCATTTGATGATTACCCATCCTTAAAAAAAAAGGGCTCAGCTTATACGTGACGGTAAAAAGTCATGCTACCCACTTTGGACCATCATTTTACCTCATGTGGTTGTCATTATGGTCTTAACTCCCGTCTAATATTTAAATAACTTCCCCTAATGTTTCAATAACAGTTGTAAAAATTATTACTCCTAAACTTAGGTTTGAGATTTGAATCGACCAGGGACGATGATTGAGCACCGTAAGTTAGGATGGAAGATTACACATCGCTCATTTGGAGCGACAGTGACACAAGTGCAAATTTGTAAATTTTACACTACGCCAGTTTTAAGATTTTTTCCGGAATCCGCGCGACAAAATGGAATATTTCAACAACGACTTTTCACTCTCTAGCGGACGTTTTTTGAACTTACAAATGTGACATTTTTACTCCTAACGTAGATTATCAGGCAGATAATTTTGGTGTAATTAGGTCAGTTTCGCATTTTTTTGCAGTTGTGTCACTGTCGCTCTAAATGAGCGACATGTCAACAGTAGGTCCACCCATCTTCAATGACTTCATGAACTGTAGCTTTCTCATTCCGTAAATGAAAATTTATGGAATAGATTTCTCGCTAATGTCGACCAAAGCCTCCCCTTTGGCGGAGGCCTATGTCCAGCAGTGGACGTCTTTCGGCTGATATGATGTAATGTCGACCTATTTTTTAATTTAGTCAGGGTTGGGTTCCATTGTAACCAAATGTAACTAACGTCAGTAGGTATCTAAAACGTAGCGACGGTTTATTTTTAGATTGATTATTCGCAAAACTAAATAAAAAAAACATAAAAAAAAGAAATAACAAAAAAAAAAAAGATAATAAATAAGTAAATGAAAATATAATAAATGATATTCTATTCTATTCTATTCTATTCTACTCTACTCTACTCTACTCTACTCTACTCTAATCTACTCTACTCTACTCTGCTCTAATCTACTTTAATCTACTCTAATCTACTCTACTCTACTCTACTCTACTCTACTCTACTCTACTCTACTCTACTCTATTCTATTCTAACTTTGTTAAGTAAATAGCTTTTTTTTAAAACAACTTAACTTATAAAATCGTTTGTCCTGATTGGCTATCAACACACAGTCAAAACTCCTAAGTCTAGCGAATGCTTAGAAATATTTTTATGGACATTTCAATTTCATGTTTTTTGCAATTTGCAAGTCAGTTTTAGGCTGTATGTTGAACAAAATATGATTCGCGACCGTAACACATTTATTTACAGAATTATAATCATTAAAATCATCAATACAACCCTCTAAGTTCATTTAACTCGATTGAATGGTTATTTCATAAAAAAGTCAATCAATCGAGTTACATGAATGATACAACCTGTATTGGTGATTTTAATTATTATAACTCAGTAAAGCCATATTTTTCGGTCGTCAATCGTATTTTTATCAACATACAACCTGACTCTGACCTGCAAAATGCAAAAAACGTAAGAAAATAAGAATTTCGCGGGCTATCCTGGCGCTATCACCTTAAAGGTGGAAATCGGCAGGGGCAACTTTGTATAAAAGTCCTCGTTGTTTGAAGCCAACCAACATCTACGCTTGCGAAGTCGCAGGCATCGACTAGTCTATATATGTATATTAAAAATGAATCCCTATTTTCCTTGGTCACGGCATCACGCTTTAACGGCTGGTCCAATTTCGCAAATTCTTTTTTTATTGTGTTTGTTATTGTCAGGAGAAGGTTCTTATGAAAGAAAATTTTGAAAAAAAAAACACATCTGAGCAAAGCCGGGGCGGGCCACTAGTCTTCAATAAAATCTCACACAAGAATTTAATTTCCCTCTGCATTTTCCACACTTCCATCAACAATGCTATCCCCTGCTGAAAAGTCATTCCGCCTGAAGGGACTACCCACATCACAATAATTAGACCGGAAACGAACTTGTCTCGACCGGGCATCGAACCCAGAAGGTCTCGATTACGTTTGTCTCGTCTAGACGATGAACTGTCTTTGTTATGACTAGAAAAATCTATTCTTGTGTGAAAGAAATTGTTTGATACACCCTCATCAAACAAGAACATCGTTTGATACACCTGTCACTGCAGTATCGCTTGTCAATAACGGCCTCGTTTTCGGCCTGGGCGTCTAATCACGATAAGGGCCGGCGCTCACTGTCGGCATGGCACGGCATGGCACGGCAGGTTTCGCTACGGCATCCCGCGGCATTCCGTGGCATCGCGCAGCATCCCATGGCAAGTGCGTCTTCTCCCTCCCTTGCCCCCGCGCACCGACCGGACCACATTAACCGAAATGACCGCTGCGCATGTTTCAACCATATTTCAACTAATTTAGCAATCATAATTCCTCGACACCCATTACTTCTCGCGGGATTAAATGGCGCGCCGCGGCATCCCGTGGAATGAAATGGCATGACACGTCATGCCGCAGCATGCCGCGGCGCGTCGCGGCATCGTGGTATCGAAATAAAGTAACATGAATTCTAAACTCTGAAATAAGGTTCAAAATAACTTGATTAGTAATAAAATCCTTTGCCATGACACGCCGTGCCGTGCCGGCAGTGAGCGCCGGCCCTAAAGATATCTAGTATATTCCCCCTTGACAGCAATTCCCACTTGCTATCTATAAATAAGTATTTAAT
Source organism: Mamestra configurata (assembly GCA_002192655.3). Taxonomy (NCBI): domain Eukaryota; kingdom Metazoa; phylum Arthropoda; class Insecta; order Lepidoptera; family Noctuidae; genus Mamestra; species Mamestra configurata. The sequence continues at coordinate 116,269 of NDFZ01005440.1, read as the reverse complement.
AAAACATACTATTTTTAACCTTCGCGCAAACAAACTTGTAATCTGGTATTGTACTTCTTGCAAAATATCTTGTTAAGGAGAACTATCGTTTCTGTACTAAAGCTAAAATTATACTCTGTTCAAATAAATATCACATTAATGAGACTCCTGAAGGTCGGAATCAATCATGGCGACCACCAGACAAACGCCTAAAAATGAAGTTCGACAAGTCCTGAAGGTACTCGTAACAATCATCCCGCACCAAAAACGAATGGCAATAGCCGCCATTTATAAACCCAACGCACCTACCGCAATCTCCATTTAATCCTTTCAACTCTTCCATTTCCTCCCCAGAACCCATAAACATCCCATAGAATGAAACAGCACACCATAAAGAACCCCATTTAAATAAACCATTCTAAATTCTACATTAACTGTAAGACTGTTAGTTGAGGCATTTCTCACCGCGTTCCTATTCCAGCCACGTAGCAATTAGGAGCCGTTAGTATAATCCGGTCGAAACCGGCCCGGTCCAGTTACAACCAGTTTTAGCCGGTTTTCATCGAACATTCGACGGATTTGTTGCGTGTAGATTGTTTTTGTTGGCGCCCAACGTGGGACGAATCTTAAGAGCCCCTAATGTGGACTAAGTCGATACCGTGGATGTTTGTGTAAAACATGTAACTGTTTCGATGTTGTTTATAAGGGATGCTGGTTATGGATGCGGCGGATAATCTGGGTAGATAAATAATGTATCGGGTCGTTTGTGCTTATTTAAGTTGTGATACAAAAGGGGAGTTTAAATGTTAATGTTGTACGAAAATACAGATTTGACTAAACCAGTAATGTTTGTTGTCATCTCGGTAATATTGAGCTACATAAAATACAAAATACTTAAATAATCCTACTAATATTATAAACGCGAAAGTTTGTAAGTATTGATGTTTGTTACTCTTTCACTCAAAAAACTACTGAGTGGATTTTGATGAAATAACACATAGGATACTTGTCATACCGGGAATATGTTCCCTTGGGATAATTTTCGCCTTAAACGCGGGCGGAGCCGCGGGCGACAGCTAGTACTATTTAATCCAAAAAGAGGTTTCCAAGTCAGATACAATGGAAAAACAACTTTTTCAAACTAAAATAACTCCCACTTTTTTACATTAAACAAAACTTGCAAGCTTCAAGCAAATACATTCAACCCATTCACAACCAATTTCCATCTCAAAAATAACTCGCACAGCCTTTCATAATACCTTACCGATGAGAATGAAAAGAATAGAACACCATCTCCGATGTGGCTATCATTATCGCCAACTTTTCCTTCACTCACAATTTTTCTCTTGTCGTAAAGGTGTCATTCCACAACGGTAGATAGCTAAGCTACGCATTCGTACTTAGCTTCGCTATGAATGAAAATGTAGGCGGGGCAACAGACGGGGGCACGCTATGAACGGATTGCTGGCTTACAAATGTCTGTCTAGCCTTTTCCCAACCATATTAGAGTCGGGTTCCGGTCTACACGGATGCAGTTGAGTACCAGTATTTTACACTGCCTTTATGACCTCCAGAACCTGGTAACTGGGTTACGCGGCACACCTTGGCTAGACTGGTGTCAGATTTTCTGTCTTCTGACCATCGGTAATGACTACCAAAGATCTTCAAATGACAGCCGGGACCAACGGCTTAACGTGCTATTAGGGGCACGGAGGTAACTTGGGATGTATTGGGTGGTGACCCATCCACGGACCAACCTCATTATTTAGCCACAAGCTTCTGTAGCGCATATACGGCTTATCTCTCCGTGCACATCCTTTTACGGTTCAAGCAGCCTGGCCCGTGTCCGTAAGGCGTGTTTAATCTTTCTTTGCCTTCTTTTAAAACTATGGTCAAATGTTTCTACCTCTCCCTGTAGTTCTTTAATTGTTTTAATTTGGGTTATCTGGTTTCGTTTCATACTTTTTATTGAAAACAACGTTTTTTCAAAAAAAAAAATCACGATTTGCGATTTCAGTGTTGGTCCCCTTTTTCAGGTATTGCGTTTATTCTATTACATGTTGTATATCTAATCTTATACCTTCAAACGAGCATTTCTTGTGTATATCTATATATAATCTAAATCTCGGAAACGGCTCCAATGATTTTCATGAAATTTATTATGCAGGGGGTTCCGGGGGCGATAAATCGATTTAGCTAGATTTTATTTTTAGAAAACGTTTACAAAAAAAAAACCAAGCAAAGCTCGATCATCCAGGTACTTTATTGCATTTATAAATAGTACACCGAAGTCTACTTCAGTATCTACTGTCTTTTCTTTTCACATTAAAATACATCCAAAGGTGGTCTTGAAAAGATCGCTTTTAGCGATAAGGCCGCCCATTGTGTCACCCTGTATAATGTTTTCTTCATCTGTCTTTTCTGTAACTTATATGGTGTACATAATAAAGAGTATTCTATTCTATTTTTTGTTGCAATAAGGACCATCGTTTTTTAGCCCCAAGCCTAGACGCTGCATAATAGGCAATCGGTTTCATTCCTCGACTACAAAAATTTGGCCTATACCGACCGAGAAGCAAATTAAGAATAGTTGCGTTACTGTATAGTCCTGTCAATCAATATCGAGGGCCAAACACAATGCTCCCCGCTTCCTCAGGTAGGAATACCTTGGAAAAGTAACAGGATTTTGTACGAAAATATCTAACGTTTGGTGTCTAGATGCTAAAATAGACAATTTAGTGGACGGTCGACTTGAACCTCTGAACCGTCAGGCGTCCGTAAAATCTTTACGGTTTCCACTTCCCGCCTTGTAGCCGGGTTATATCCGGGTTACCGGGCCCTGACAACTGGCTGCACACGATATTCACGATCGAATAGCCGTTAACCGGGTGCTTACTGCATATACCTACTTATGTATTTTGCTGATTTGTGTGGGAGAGTATGAATAATAAAGAAAGTCTCTTGAGATAATTTTATCTATATTGTATTTTTTCGCCGGGAAATGGAATTATCAGCATCTGCATCCTAATCTGTATAAAAATTTGTTAAGCCGTCGGTCCTGGCTGTTATTTGTAGATCTTTGGCAGTCGTTACAGATAGTCAGAAGCCAGAAAATCTGACATCAGTTTTACCAAGGAGTACCGTGTTACCCAGTTAAAGGGTTGTGGAGGTCTGGTAGGCAGCCGCTCCACTTAAAATACTGGTATTCAGCTGAATCCGGTTTGACTGGAAGCCGACCCCAATACATTTGGGAAAGGCTAGGCAGATGATTATGAATTGCTCAGTTTATTAAATGTACTTATAATTTTATTTTTAAATTCGACATCGTCTACAACGTTCTACAACGGCTCTTAGCTCTAAGCCTCTTTGTCAACATTTTGTTTTACATTCTGAAACGCAAATAAACGAACATGAAAATGAATATCGATATAAACTAGACAAAATTCAAATATTTCAAAACTTTTATTTTCGTAATTTTCACAACTATTTACTATATATACACTTAAATAAAAATTAAAACTAACTAAAAATAGTCTAAAATATGGCGTCGAAAAATTCGTCCGCATCGCTGGCCACTGGTAAAGGACCCAAAAGGCTGGCAGCATTGCCACGTTGTATGGCAATGCTTATCCTTTGTCCAAAATAAAAGTCAGCCCTTTCAAAACTTTAATTCTGCATTGACACCTTTAAAATGTTATTATTGAAAATTCTCGCTCTTGGAGAATGATATGAAAAACAAGAATTGAATCTCAGGTTAGTTTTTCTTCGATGGTCTATCCGTCAGTGTGTCAAGTCAACCGAAGAGCCGGGGATGATCTGCTAAATGATATTTTCGCCAACGATATTAAATCTAATAGTTCCTCTTGCTTTTCAATTATGGTTTTATTTTCAGTTTTATTATAAAAAAGCCTTTTGCGTTTTGATTCTACAAAGTGTAACAGAATAAACGCAAAAACTTTAAAGTGGTCATTGGACTCATCATTATGCACAACTTTTACTATGAGAGCAACCCGAAATCACGAAAAAAAAAAAGCTGGTCAGTAATACTCAATACTTTATTGCATTCCATAATGTAATGTACCAAAGTTGGTAAGTCTTAAAGTAGAACCAATTATGGACCCTGTCGGCCACATCAAAGTTATAGTTTATATAGAGGAGAGGATGAAGAGCGCTTATTGAAATAAGGGAAAGAAAACCTCAAAAATTAGGTATATAAGTAGGTATTAATTTCATGTTCTGAATATATATTCCTTTTATTTATAGTTTTTTTTTTTTTCTAGATATAAAGCTTGTGTACTAGTGGACGTCACGCGGTTTCACCCGCGTAGTTCCCGTTCCCGTGGGAGTAAGTAAAATATAGCCTATGATAATGATAATGTCCATTGCTGAAAGATTTTTTCAAATCGGTCCAGTAGTTTTTAAGTTTATTCGTTACATACAAAAATACAAATCTTTCCTCTTTATAATATTAGTATAGATGTGGAAGTCGATTTTGTTTTCTGGTTCTTTTTTGGTCCCATAGTAAAAGTTGTTCATAATGATGAGTTTAATGACCCCTTTGAAGGTATTGCGTGTATTCTGTTACACGTTGTATAACGAAACGTTGAGTCGCCTATCAAAATGTTGTTATGAAATGTTTAAAACATAAAAACATAAAATCCCTCTTGAAATACATTATTGACGCTTGATTATGCAAGTCTTTCTACACCGTTCTCACATATATGTATGTTTGTATAATTTTCACACGAATGGTAACCATATCTTTGATTTGAAAAAACATTGATTTAAAAGAGTGTCCGTGGAGTAACTTGCACGTTTTTCTCCATAGAGATCTACGCTTTGGAACGTGTAATTAGCTTCACCTCTTTGGACAGCCCGACCTTGACTATTCAAAAGTGCCTGTAATGGTTTAATTGAAATAAATGCTTTGAGTTTTTTTTTTTTAGTTTCGATTCAGTTCTGCGCCATCTCACTCACGATTCACAACTGACCAGATGGTATGAACCGAAAAGAATTAAAAGAAGAAGGCATGTGAGAATCTTAGTAGGCGTTCTGTAGTTTCTGCCAACCCCAATGGGGAAAAGCCGTGAATTTATGTGTAGATAAGTATGTTATCTCCTTGGTCATCACTCATATATTTTTTAGCCGTTTGGGGTTGAAACTCTTGGACCGTGTGGTCCGAGTGCTCATGCGTCATATAAAGAACTTGCTAAACGCTTAGTTGACACTTCACGTGACCCAAGGGCTGGCTTTTACCTCGGACAGAGGATAAGCATTGCCATACAACGTGGCAATGCCGCCAGTCTTTTGAGCTCACTGCCAGTCGATAGTGATGCGGACAAATTTTTCGACGCCATATTTTAGTTAGGAGTTTTTATTTTTATTTCAAGTGTATATAGGTCGTTAGATTAGTATTTAAAATATGATATCTCGGTAAAGGTTAAATTCTTAGGTATATACACTCATATAGATAACATTTTATAAATAAATGTCATGTCAAATATGACACGAGCAATCAAAATTTTAGAGCGATGCCCACAAGTCAAACAATAATGAAAATATAAAAATAATAATACAAAAAGTCAACATGAAGTTAAAAAAATAACATAGTGTACAAGTCGCTGATAGTCGAACTGCTATCAAATCGACTTCAGACTACTATAGGCTCCCACAGACTTCCACTTGGTTAGTTTAGTGACTTTGTGAACTGGAGAAACATGAATATAGTCTGAGACCCGCACATCATCGCTTTTTGGGAAAGTCCAAGGCAGGCTAAAGGGTACGGCAGATTGTATATAATTTTTCAATCGTTCAGGGTGATACCAAAGTAAAAATGGTTAATCATTAACCCCCTGAACGGTTTCCAATTAATTAAAAGTCAAACTGTTTAAACGCAACAGTAAGAATGAAATCTTAAAATACGTCAAGGTGTAACCATATTAGTTCTGCTAATAGAACTAAAACAAGCCAAGTACAAGTTGGACTTGCACACGAAGGGTTCCTTACCATAAGCCTAAAAGAACATGTTTCTTATTTGTTGTTATGGCGGCAACAGAAATACATCATCTGTGAAAATTTCAACGGTCTAGCTATCACAGTTCATGAGATACAGCCTGGTGACAGGCAGACAGACGGACAGTGGAGTCTTAGTAATAGGGTCCCGTTATTTAAAAAAATAAACCTGCCCTTACGAATTCTTCACAAAAAGCCAGATTTCAAAAAGACAACTTAATCCAGACATACATTCTGAAACAATATCTTCCAAGGTACCTCAGTTTCAACGCAATGAATAATATATTGAAAGCTAACTTGTTTGAAATGTTGTAGCCAGGAGGAGTCGTCCTTGTTGAAAGATGTGCTGAGTCAACACTGAGATGAACATAGCTGTATCATCTACAGATAGTATTCTGGTAGGTAGCATTTTTTTATCCATGAAATAAACAAAATAGTAGAACCAGCTTTGATTGAGACCCCGGGCTGTCATAAAGAACATTTTGCCCTGTCAATTCCGCCGTACAATACACTGTTGGTACCTGAAAAAAACGGAAACAATGAAAAAAAAAAGGATTCCCTACCATGAACCAACGTTTCTTGTATGAGGGCCTTCAATATTAATTCAGTTAAATGTTTTGTGAAAATTTCACCCATGACAGTTTATGAGATACAACCCGCTGACAGACAGACCGACGGATAGCGGAGGTTTAGTAATAGGGCTCTATTGTTTACCCTTAATGTTAATTTTTTGATGGGTTGATCAAATGTTATTCATTTTTTGCCAAATGCTTAAGAACTGTATGTTGATAACATTGTGATTCACAGAGACGAGGAAAACATATGGAATGGTGGTACCTCGCCCCTGTTATCTTGGCAATGGTTATGTTTTTCTTGATGGGCACAATCTTCGAGCGGCGACTAGAAGATTTCTATCATCGCATGAGTAAGTATGCTGTCATGTTAAATTGAGATGAATATGTCACCGGATTATTGCAAACACCGTAAGATTGTAATAAATCTTCGTTAGATTATAAACTCTCGATTTATTATGATCAGTTCATTTTAAATACAATACATCCTATCCAAATTCAATAGTTTCTTATTGAGAAAAAAGAGTCTGCAATATCATGCGATATATTATGAACTTACGGAATTTGCAATAACCCGGTTTCAAATACAATCATCCAGCTGCGAATACAAAAACTGTTGCAAAATGAACTCTAAATACATTGTAGTAAGATATTGTGCCAAACCTTTAAAATACTATTAAGTTAGCACTTCTTGATAATAATTTTAAAATTGTTTATTTGTTCAAGTTGCAAGCTAAGAGTGCGCGCAGAGATTGCGGCAAAAACAAACTTTAAAGAGGTGATTATTGCAATATCTCCTATGACCGTAGTTATTTTAGTGGGCAACAACCCGCTTCTGAGGCTCATGGAAGGCTAGGGTCCTGCAGTGGGCAAAACGTTCTAAATAAAATGATGCATGCAGCCATGCAATCAAAAAATGCACAATGCTTGTCTGTCGCGAGTTCAGAGTCGGACTGGCCAGACGTTCGCCAGCCGGGCCGGTAGACGTAGGAGCTAGGTAGGGCAGGGGGGCCTGCGCAGCCTGGGACCCGGCTCTTACCAAAGACTCTACTTACGACCTGCATTTAAGTCCCTACGTACATAAAGACATGTAAACCTCGATAGGGACTGTCAATATGTATATACTTAAATACTAGCTTTAAAATGTTTACACCATAGTTCATCTAGGGTGTAAACATTTTCGAGCTCTACATTCTGCACTCTTTAAGTTCTTGAGTCTTTCCTGCGTTAGTCAAAAAAGTTTCATTTATGAAAGTATGAATGGTCAAAAAGAAAATCAAATCTGTCCGAGGTGCATGCAAGTGCAGAAATATTCGAGCTCACTTTTCTTACTCTTTTATTCTATATTCATTATGTTGACCTTTCCTGCATGAGTCAAAATTCACTTCTATGAAATAGAACATACATTGATAAATTTTATCTATGAACGTCTTTAAGAAAATCAACCCCATCCGAGATGAGGAGTAAGAATTTGCGAGCTCGCTTCGCCCGCTCTTGCATTCTGCACTTTCTTAATTCTAGAGCTTTCCTTCATCAGTCAATAAATTATGAATAATAAATATATTGAATACTTTTATTTAAGTATGAATACGGTAAAAAAAACACAGATCTATCCCAGGTGGCGTGAAAATATATCATTTCTCCCTATAAGAGTGGCAACCCAGCTACTAACAATAGAATTAATAATTTGAATATTGCATATTTTTCCGATATTATCCCATCTATCATTATACAGTCCCGGGCCCTGGGCGTGTGGGGAGCCACCCGGGCCAGTCCAGCCCAGTCCGACCCTGCGCGAGTTCACAAAAGAAAAAGCAAATTATAGTTCGTTGAAGTGCCGTATCAATAAATAAATAGTTAAACACAAATATATATGTTTCACAATTTGTTGAATATATCCAATATCATTTCAGACCACTACCGCCAAGTATTTTTCACACAGCAAATTGTACGACAGCGGAGCTTATCCCTTGAAGACGCCAGTACATCACTACATACAGTCAAAGCGCCATCGCAAAGGAGCCTTATCATCAGTATCAGGCCCGATCACTCTTGCGAATACAACGACCAAGATATAAGGCCCGATGTATATTTTATCAAAAAAGATTATTCCAACAATAATCTACTTCATGGGTGAAAGCCCCCAGCCCCATTTTGTCAAGTATCAGGGGATGTTGACCACCATGTTGTGCGTCAACAACAGCTTGGTGCGTTACCAAGAATGCCAAAATTATTTTTTCAAGAAATGCGATGTTATTGCCAGTAGATTTAATGAAGCCTCGGGACAAATGCCGGAAGTTATGGATGGAGATAAATACCGTTTACGGGAAAATCCTTGCGACAAGAGCGGATGGTGGAACTAAAGACCTTATTTATAAAAAACTTTCTAACCATTTGATTGGTTTAAACACTGATTCATAATTCAAATCTTGTTAAGAAAAGAAGGTTTTTACAGACTTAGCAAAAGGTTCACAATTTGTAATATCAGTAACTTAAAAATAAGTAAGTTACAATTATCAAAATTGAATATGTGCAGCCGAAGATGGTAAGAACCTGGATATCGGCATACAGATTTACCCCCAGGAACATTGACGCAATTAACTTAATACCAAATAATACGTCACATTACGAGTATCTATAGAGATTTTGAATTGACAATCTCGTAATCAGTGTTTAAAGTAATCATTTGCTCAGATTGCATTTTTAATAAATAAGGCAGTGTGTGTGTGTGTCATTGGATTGTCCACAGAGCATGGAAACGCCGCGCAGGCAGCGTCTAGAGACGCCTTCACTAGCCAAATGAGAGCACAACATCCCATCGCGTCATTTTCCATCGCCATTGTCAGAATGAGGACTTTCTAGAAAATTCACTCCACCAGTTGGCACCACTAGGGCGAGAGGTTCTCCAAGTTGATAGCGAATCTAACGACATCAACATAACGTTGACATCCACATCAACTTAAGTCGCAAAACAAAAGTTTCGACAGAACCTGCCGGTCGATTTTATATACATGTCGAAGTGAAGGCTTGGGTGAAATGATCACGAGGTGAGCTGTCAATCCATATAATCAAGATGTTACGTGATCACGAAGTAAGCTGTCATTCCATCTTGATTATATGAATTGACAGCTCGCCTCGTGATCATTTCACCCAATGCAGAGCAGATGTCTCAGGATGCAACATTCATTATCACGATTTGTCAATTTCTACGATCAAACGGAGTCACAAACTGACACGCTTGGTTTTTGAGAATAGTTTTGACAATTCTGTCTCTAGTAGTGCCCGCCGAGTCTTCTCCGTGCTCTGTGCGATGATCAAATTAGTTAGATTCAAAAAATGAACCTTTTGAACGCCAGAGCATAAACGCATCGGCGTGCCCCCGACGCTAAGCCACAAATTCGCCGTACTTTTTGTCACATATTTGTGACGTTTGGAGTAAAGGGCATGCGCTTGCTTGTCATGTATACGTAACAATGGCGTTCAAAAGGTTAAAGGGCAAACATAATACCGCCCACTGTTCACTTATTTTATGTTTGATTGTCCTGTTCTTATTATGAGGTGTACAATAAAGTATATAATAAATAATAATATTAGCGCGAAACAACTGAACAGTGAAATACTGAATAGAGAAGTTACCTGTTTCCTATTTGAACATTTTATAACTAATATTTTTTGGTAATATAATTGACGGGCAAATTTTTTTTTTAAATCTACTTCATTCTCGCTCGAAGTCAATAAGACAAGACTATTGAATTATAATTTTTCAGTGGTATCGCGTCCGTGTTTTGCTCATAAGTTATGCGGACCTAGTCTATATTGTTTGATTGGAGTGTAGGTACTTCTTGTTCATAGTAATCATCTAGTATGCAGTTATTACGCAAATTAATATATTAGAAATCTATATGATAGACCAGAAGGCCTAGCACGAATTTTTTGACGTATAGTATCGTTAACCTAAGTGAATTTTGAATATAAATATACTACAACCCCATAGTATTTTGTTTTTTTTTATTGTTATTTAATTCCTATTATCGCGGACATTGTCGTCTGCGCCTTTTTTTACAAGTTTACATTTGTTTACTTAAATTTAAGTATTTTGGTTTAATATTATGCGACACTCCCAATTTGTATCGTACAAAAATATGAAAATAGTATCCAATTCAAATAAATATTAGGTGCTAAACGAGTATTATAATTACAGTAAAATTCTACGTTACGTTACATGTAATACATTCGTGCATATAAAATATACGTCAAAAACATTCGTGCTAAGCCCTCAGTACAAGATTCTGAGAGATCTGCGGAATAAACAAAAAATACGCCTGAAAAAAAATGGCCATCCTCGCCTCTTGGAAGTCATTAGCCATTGAGTCATCCAACGATTAGAAAGTAGTTTTGGTAAATCATGAACATTTCTTATGATCCCAATTTATTAATGACTAAAACTAAGTTTAGCAACTGATCCCATTAAGGCTCCTCAGAAGCAAATAAAAATGTTTTAAGGAAAACCATTTCTTGACAAATGTTCAATAAAACATATTGAAGAATTCTTGGAAAATTTGTTTTACTATGTAAATCGATATTTCGATACCAGAAGTATCAATTGACGTAAAGGACATTTACCCAAACCGCCAAATTGCATCTACGATAATTAACGTAAGGTTCATTTACGCAAAATGCCAAAATGTCCCTTACGTGAATTCATATTTCTGGTATCGATTTATCACCTCGTCGGTTTTTATTCTCCTTGCTGCCTACATGTGGCGATAAACAACTATAATCTCTTATGAGATCTCTTTCATCATCATCATCATCATCATATCAGCCGAAACACGTCCACTACTGGACATAGGCCTCCCCAAGTATCGCCACAACAACTGGTCCTGTGCGTCTCGCATCCATTGGCTACCCGCGACACTCACCAGATCATCTTTCCTACACGTGGGAGGCCTTCTAACGCTACGTCTTCCGGTACGCGGTTGCCACTTCAGAACATTTCGGCCCCATAGACCATCTGTTCTGCGACCAATGTGCCATGTGCAATGTGTGAGATCTATTTGTTAAAGATTAAAATATAGATCAGTATTACTTAGTTATAAACACAAAACTGTCATCAACTAATTCTACGAACAAGTCCATGAATAAAAAATATGATTAAAATAACTTAAAATGACGTAAAAAGCTCTCTCACTCTCACACTTCCAGAATAATGTTCTTAACACGATTTAGAGTTTAAGAAATTATTTAATTCACAACCCAACCATAAACAGAGATGGGCTTAAGACACAAAAAAATCGAATCATATGGTTAGTGTTAATACTAAGGAGAATTTGATTAGAACAGACGAATCTGCTGCAGCATTCGGTACACTGACCTGATGATATGGTGCTGACGCGTGCGTCATGTTCGTGAACGAACGCCGTCAGTTGAGACTGGTCATCTCTCAGCTGCCATGGTTTATTTTAATGATTTGTTAGTTGAATCGTTGCTTTTCCTACTCCGAACGCTTTTATCGTGCATTTTTTTCTATATCGTTCTCACATATATGTAATTATGTATGTTTAATTTCATCAAGAATGATGTAACCAAAACATTGTAAAACAAAAATGATTTAAAAGAGAGTCCGTGGAGTTTCTTGCACCTCCTTCTCCATAGAGATCTACGCTTTGGAACGTGCAAATAGCTTCATCTCTTTTGACTGACCAACCTTGACAATTCAAAAGCGCCTGTAAATGGTTTAATTGAAATAAATAATTTGAGTTTGAGTTTGATAATGAACAGCAATAGTGAATTTAACTACTGTTCCTGGCACTATATTCGCTTTACTCTTACCTGTTCCCTAACACAGCTCAGTCCCAAAAACTACGCATACTCAACCACAATATTAACTCAATCCTAAAAATCCTTTCGCCTAAGCCGCGCTCGACGTCTAAGCAGCCCCAGAGACACCTATCCTTGATAACTTAGCCAACGTGAGAAATAATTCCACACACGTCTTAGAGGCTTATTTAAAATTAATCCCAAGCCTTTGGAGGGTTGTTCTGTTGTCAAACTTGTTGCTGTCCTGATTTCAAGGGTGGGTATACTTGGTTTTAGGAAGATTCGAGTACCTTAGATAAACAAAACGATACTCTGTCTCACAGTAAAAGTTAAAAGGTGACTAGTAAACGACATTGATGGCCTTAAAAATAGGTATATCTACATATGTTGTATGAAAGAAGAAGGAGTCAGTGATAACATGACGGTTCTTCTTCTTTCTGAGTCGATGGGTAACTCCTTATATTTACTACTACGGTCCCGACGGACGTTGTCCTGTCCGAACGTTTGCTTTGTGTATGACGAAAAATTATAGAAATTGATTGCAGCGCCACCTACCGGATTCAATTGTGAATGTAAACCATTCTTGAATCCACTGGAACAGTACTAATATCGCTATTAAAAGTAGGGGTTGGTGGTAGGAGGGTGAAAATTTAGGGTTGCATTTTTTTTTCTTAAAATAAAAAAAATGTCCATAAAATAAAATAAAAAGATTTGGGCTGGACCACACATATCACTTAGGGGTATGAAATATAGTTTACGTCCTATTCTCAGACCTACTGAATATACACACAAAATTTCATAAGAATCGGTCAAGCCGTTTCGGAGGAGTTTTGTTACAAACACTGTGACACGAGAATTTTATATATTAGTAGAAGATTATTTGAGCCCAGTATGTGGCTACGTTGATTGAAGCATCGGTGGCATTCATTAATTCCCCCAAAGTACAGGTGTATGGATTCTGTATGGTGTCGAACGTAAAATAATAGCACCATCCCATCACTACCACTGGGTGTCGTAGGAGGCGACTAAGGGACTCACCAGAGACTGGGCAGCAGCATTCTCTGTGCATTGCAATAGCTACACCGCGATCGCCAACCCGCCTGCCAAGCGTGGCGATTATGGCAAACCACCACCTTGGGGGAGGCCTATCTCCAGCAGTGAACGTCCTTCGGCTGATATGATGATGATGATGGTGATGATGACAGGTGTATGGGGCACGACGGTTGACAGGACAAAATGGAAGAGAAAATGTGTAAAAGTAACTTGAGATAAAGACAGGAAGATGATGGTGATCTATGACCATCTATCTCCTGCCCCCTTTATATGCCGCATACCTGACAGAATAGTCAGACCACTTTTGACGTCAAAGCCCAAGTCATCTCTTCTTCAGCTAAGAGCATTAGGTAGGTTCACAATAATAATCCCCTTTACAATCTCCCCAGGGATGTGCCCTAAGAGGCGTTGCACAGAGGTGGTTCCGGAATGGTCTTTTAAGAGGTAACGGAGCCCCTTCTACGTGCGGATGGTGATCACCGGGGTGGTTTTAGTGAGGTAAAAATCCCACACTCCCTGGTCTTTACCCCAAAAGTCCAGCCGCCGTTTGAAGGCTTCCCCCCGAAAACAAAAAAAAAAGTTCACAATAATGTCGGCGGAAAATTTTAAGGCGATAACTCAGCCGCGATCGACCTTGAGGGTCAATTATAGTCGAAACAACTTCGTATTAATTAGGTATTCTTTGACTTTAAAATTCGAAACAGTACCAACTATAATATAGATACCAAAGTGAATTAGAGATGTTTTACTTAACTTTACAAAATTACACCTGGTTTTACAAATCTTTTTTAAATCAAATTAGTGTTTGCCCTCGGCTTCGCTCGCATTAATAAAGATTTTCTAAAAAAAATATAGCAGCCTATAGCTGTCTCCAGGGTCCCATTTATCTCTGTATCAAGATTCATCAAAAACGGTTTATACATAGGTATATATGAATATCTCTTTAAATCCCACAAGAAAAACAAATTTCGTCGAGTTGTTGGATCATACCCGTCCGTAGGAGCCTTTAGTTGGAGGCGTGAACAGACAAATTAATTCACGAATATTTCACAAATTATGCCAAGGGTACACAAAGGTATATTTTTATTACTAAAAGTTCTATTGAACACCCACCTTATTACCTTATTTGTGCCTCCAACTTCAAATACAATAAAAGAATGGATTAAGGCATCTATCGTTCGGAATTTCGAAGTCTATTTATAAAAAGGGTCTAAAAATATGAGATCGATGTCTAGCCATTTGAAAAATAGGTGTTAAAGACAGTGTTATGTTTGATCTTGTTCATGTATGTCTCATATAACATGTTCATCAATCTTGGCTTTGCTTGCTTTAACCGTTTGCTTGGGGAGTCACCCAACAAATCAACCCTGCACTGCATCTTGCATTAGGGATCCTGATATTTCTTTAAATAGCAATGTTTATAAGACATAGTATAACATAATAAACAAATATAGACAAGGAACCTCTGAAGATAACATGACGTTTCACAATAAAAAATCTTCCTTTCGAAAATCACGTTACCAGGTTTTCAGAAAGGTACGGAAGATCTCAAGAAAAAGAAATAATTTTAACCTCTTCTTGCATGACTTGACACCTCCAAGCTACCGGGGCCCTACTATGAAGTCTTAAAACGATCATGATACCTCTCTATGAGGGAGACGGAGCTATACATAGCGAATAACACTATCCCGTTTACATCATCGGAATTGGATGGCATAGTAGGGCTGCAGGACTTCATAGAACCACGAAGTTACAACTCCGCATCGCTCAAATTACGTTTTTTGTTCTCACAGCCACGGAACAGCGGCCTTACCTCCGACCTTGTCACGACATGTTACCCATTGATACTCTGCCACATGCCGGGTCCCCCTGCCCTGCGTAATTTCCCTAGCGGCTGCGATTTTGGGACCGTTTAGTTCGAAGAGTACTGGCGGAGAGTATTTAGTGGCGTTTGGGCGTGTTCCAGCATAACAGTGGTTTATCCTAACTGTAGACCTGGTAGTCATAGTCTTTGCCCACCAATGATAACGCAATTAACCAATAAAAAACAGTAGCAGCAGCAGTTTAAGAAAACATTAAAAAGAATACTGACAGAAAAAGCCTATTATAATGTTAATGAATTTTAAATGATAAATCGCTGTGACGATACCTTTTTGAATCGCATAACTATTGACCTATTTTTTAATTTAATATTGTTAATGTTAATTGTTGCTTTGTTTATTGTGTTTTTCTTTGTATTTTTGTTTTGTAATTTTATTATCTTCGACCTAATTTGTACACCAGCCATAGTCAAACATGTTGAGCCAATATATACCTACCTTAAAACACCAATAATAATACCATGTATATGTTATGTACACATGTTTTTGCAAATAAATGAATCTGAATCTGAAAATAAAGAAATATCTTAGAGAATTTTATAGTGGAAGTACCACTTATTCTTTTGTTTCTAATTCGTAAGGATTGTGTAATTGTATTTAGGTGTTCATTTCTGGGATAACTTTGAACGGCAAGTGTTGGTCGCATAAAATTTACAGAAATCAGGCAGATCTTAAAAGGTAATGAGGAAATAGAACACGCTTTGAAACAATCAATCAATTTTATTTGCATAAAACATGGTGTACAAAGTTTTTTACAGACATAATTAGAGCATACATGTTTTGCCTTTATCACAGCATGCAAGTATATATTATGGGTAACATTACAAAGAGTTTCCCGTAGTTTACATGTCAAAAAATTCTTTTAAGCAGTAAATATTATGCGTGTGTTATATAAAAGGGTAGGTAATATTATTATAAAAATAAGATTCAAGTAAATATAAAGAAAATATTTATTTTGTTTAAACCATTTCAATAAAACTGTTATATATAAGGTAAATTATAATGTTTCAATTAAATAATCCATTAATAATAATATTAAATTTATCGTTAGCATTAATATTCAGATTTATCATTATTTATCTTTATCGTTATTTATCCACTTCAGAACTTTATTATTTCTGTTATATATAAGATAAATTATAATGTTTCAATTAAATAATACATTAATAATAGTATTAATTTATCTTTAGCATTAATATTTAGATTTATCATTATTTATCATTATCATTATGTATTCACTTTACACAGCATTTTTAGGGGGACACAACATAACTATACTATATTCATAGTCATACTATAATTTTATAACTTCAAACTACTACATATAAAGAACAGGAAAAGTACTTAACTGGTGATCTGCTCGGTCCGACGGCTCGACTAAGAATGCCCCACAAAGGGTTGGGCTCTCGCTTTTATACACAGTGACAAACAACTGACGTCATCGAGCCGTTAGTACAGAGAACACTTATTCAAAATTGATCAACTAGACTACATTTTACTTAATAAAAGTGATATAAATGTACTGTTAAAAGTATAATTATGTCAATATAAATACTGTAAAAGTGGTTTTAACAATGATTTTATGATTTGAATCACAACCGAATCAACTTCCGAAATCAAGGAATCTTTATTTCACTTATACAATTAAAGAAATAGTGCTAAAAATTATAAAAAATTAAAAAGATATAACAAGTGCTTAACCATGTATGTAGTTATTTTTTAAATAATCTAAGATATAAGGTTTTTAAGTCATTTGGAATTTTATTAACTACAACACAACCCTATCATGTTGTATATCCAGTAGTAGTAGTTTTATACTCTCTTACACAACTAGCCTGTACAGGCAAGTACTCTCCCAGTTCAAACGCTCTCGGACAACGCATACTATTTGCCCCACAATGCTCCGGTTAAATGGACAGATTTTATTATTTTAAGCTCGGCCCGTTTACCTCTGCTATTTGTACTGATACTATGCGAGCAAGGATTTTGTACGATTATACGAGTACTACGTGCCTTTTGTTCTTGCTAATAGTTTTATTGAGGCTACTCGTGTAAGTAGGATAGTTAATGGAAAATTTGTTTTTTCAACGGTTCCTGTGGCCTATTGCACAGCACCCGTGCTACTCTCCAGAATATAACGTAGTCTATTTCCTTACTCGCGACAGCTTTCTATGAGTACAATAATTTCCTTAATGGGATCTTCCAGACATAATCAAATCTATATCTCAGGCGACGCGCTGGTCTCTGGAACTACTCTACTATATGATAGCTACATTAATAAGGAATGCCATAAGCTATACGGGAACGGGAAAAAACGGTATATCCGCGTACGTAGTCGCAGGCAAATGCTAGTAAATTATATTTTTGCCTCTTCATAATGTTTCTTAAGATAATATTAGACGAGGTATCCCGAAAAGATTGGGATTGGTATATTACTCTCGAGGGTGAGAAGTATTAGTGTCAAACCCTAGCGTAGAATAAAAAGTTCAGCGATCACCTTGTACAGACGCCACCCGAAACTGACAAATTTCCCCAATCAACCTTGAACCTAATACTTTAGAGATAAAGTTGAAAATCTATTTAAGAAATTTGACAGATTTTTGTAGCTTGATGTGAGCTGGCGTCTGTACATTTTAACACTGTCTATTTTCCCAGAAAAATGATCGCCACAGACTATCCGATATACTCAACGAAAAGATCTATTGAAGACGAAAAGAGATCTTACGTAACTCAACACATTTAATAGCGAGAAATCAACGAAGTATTATCAAAATTAAAGGTTGAACCTGCAGCCCACCTTTAATTAAAACAATCAAGTATTAGCGAAAGTCTGCGACTTATTCCGAACTTTTAGTACACAGCTAGGGTTGCCTACTGTATAGCGTCATCAATGCCGCCACATGAAAAACTAAGAAGCGAAATTTGTACGGCAACAAAAAGAACCGCAACGCCATCTATCCTGTCAACGACGAACTACCAACGAAATCCTGCATCACGCAAGCAAAGTTCTCCGTGCAATTTGAACATATACAACAGTCCGAATATCAACTATCGGGCAGTTGCCCCTTTTCAGTGGAGGTATGCGAGACTTTACTCTCTGTTCCGCATACCTCTACAACTGTACAACGAATGGTCCATTTTAGAGTTTTCTTTATAAGATCGTCACTCACTGGACGCCTGAGGAAGGACATCGTCGTCGACATCGACCGCGGCGACACCTTCGCCGCGTGTAAAGATCTGCAGTGCGATTTCGGTCGATTCTGTAAAAATGTCGAAGTGAAGGGTTGGGTGAAGTAATCACGAGGTGAGCCGTCAATCCATATAATCAAGATGTCACGTGATCACGAAGTGTCATTCCATCTTGAGTATATGGATTGACAGCTCACTTCGAGATCACTTCACCCAAGCCTTCACTTCGACATGTTTACAGAATCGACCGGCTGTAAATATCTCATCATGTAAGTTTAGGTGAAGTGAACACGAAGTGAGCTGTCAATCATTAAAAAAAAATGAAATGACAGTTTACTTCACGCTCACTCCACCTAAGTTTACACCGTGAGATGTTGACAGAATAAACCGGCTGGTCACGTTTCTGGGTGAACCTTGGCCAGAGATCGTGCAGGATAGAATGGTAGGAGGAGAAAGTGGAGGCCTTTGCCCAGCAATGCTGGGTGGAGTGGAAGGGCGTGTCAGACTCTTACTTAGCAAGCGGTTTCGCTCTCGCGAAATCGAAAATCATCCCAAGAGATGTCTTATTCCAAGACACGGTGTCAGGTACACCGTGTCTTGGACCATTAACTATGAAGGATTTAAAGTTGACAACCCTATACAGTTAAAGGGCAACTAAAAATCCAGTGAAATTAATTTCTCGGTGACTACTGGCGACCTTAGAGTCACCGTCGGTTAAACCTGGTGGCAGAAAACAAGTTTGCACTGCAAACAAGTTTACTGAACAAATTACAATTTACTTTTAGTTACTTCTTTTGGAATAATTTTATTTATTTGGGAAAATATTGGATTTACTTTTGGAGTTAGAATTACTGGCATGTGTATTCAGACTTGATTTAAGGCGAGATTTGTCGGACTACAGTTTACTGTTATTTCTTTTCATACAATTAGGTAAAAAGCGTTTTTTAATTTTATTAATTGGTTTTTTATTAGAAATTTCTAAGTGGTAGCCTGAAGTTTGGAATTTGACGGTTATATATCCCCGATAAGCCCGTCAAGTGGTTACCTTGGTCATGCGCCTGCAGCCCTACTATGACGCGCTAATGCCATCCAATTCCGATGATGTAAACGGGATAGTGCTATTCGCCATGTATAGCTCCGTCTCCCTCTTAGAGCGGAATCATGATCGTTTTAAGACTTCATAGTAGGGCCCGATCTCTCTTCTATCGTATTGCTGTCCCATTGGACTATGAGAGTAAAGGAACGAGTACACCTGTTTGCATACACATTTGTAACCTTCCACGTCGATGGCTTCGCTAAGATTTTCCGACATAACCGAAATTTGGTCAGGAGACCTATATTCGTGTTGAGATCCGTTGTAAAAAAAAAACTTCTTTATGACCTTATTTTTCGAAAAATGATCCTCTTTTGTTTTCATTTTTACTTTGTAAAAACAAAACAACAACAAACAAACAAACAACAACTATCTTTAATACAAAAAAACGGTCAAGTCTAGTGGTGGGAGTAAGTCCGCTTAAACGACATGCTATTCCTAGTCCCTACTCCGCTGGAGAAAGTACTCTTCGAATCAACCGTGGTAGGGACAAGAAAAAGATGGCGCGTAACGGAAAAATGAGACGCGTAACCGAGAAATGTGACGGTATTTTTTTTTCCAACGCCGATAAAGAAGTTTCACTTCCAAAAAACAGCTATTTGCAATCTTAATTAGTTTAGATAATGCTCACAAAAACACATTAGAAAAGATCACCAACACAACAAACAAGTGTGTGATCATAATTGGTGACTTCTGCAATTGGCAATATAACTTCACATTTCCTCTCCAAAACAGATCAATCAGTCATAAACAACGTGTATAATTAATAAGTGAATGACAAACAAGTCAAAAAAAAATTTCAAAAATAATTCATTTCAATTGAAAGCCAGTAGTCTGTGAGCCCAATATTCTGCGTCATTAATCGACTGACGTGGCAAATTGCAGCAAAACGGAGGCATGAGGACGTCACTAGAGCGAGAATCACAGACCATGGAAAACTCGGGTGGCAGTATCAGTAGTGCTATACTGCCGGTCGATTCTGTAAACATGTCGAAGTGAAGGCTTGGGTGAAATGGTCACGAGGTGAGCTGTCAATCCATAATAATCAAGATGGAATGACAGCTCACTTCGTGATCACGTGACATCTTGATTATATGGATTGACGGCTCACCTCGTGATCACTAAACTCAAGCCTTCAGTTCGACATGTTTACAGAATCGACCGGCCGGAGTTTTCTTGTAGTTCGTATACCGCTGCAAGCTGTCAATCAAGACTCTTCACGCTTTTTTCAGGTAAGATGTTTAAAGAATAGACCAGCTGGAGAAGACATTGCTAATCCATTCTCTCCTCCTTTGTCCAACCGTCTTCCAAACTGGAGACGATTCTCCTTGTAGCTATGTTCTGGGTAATCATCGGTGATTTCATCTCCAATCCAAACTAACGTTATAAATGCGTGGAACTTTGTATGTCCATCTGTTTGTTTGTTTCTTACGTTTTCACATCAAATTGATGAATGTTTATGACTTTTGAGAGAAAGATTGGACTATGGAATACTTTTTATTCCGGGAACACGTTCCTTGGGATAACTTCCGACTTTACTGGAGCTGGTGGGCAGAAGCTAATCCAAACTTCCATACTTAAATGTTTTATATCAGAAATGCAAAACCGTCGAAAATCATCTTTCATCAAAAGATTGAATAAATAACAAACTTGTGGAACTAACAATTAGAGCAGTTTAATCATGCGAGATGTAGAATCATAGCATCAGTATTGTCCTAAAATAATCAATCTATAATTTCGCGTGGGCCCACATCCGGTACATTCTAACGTTCATGACTGGCCTGTTGGTCGAGTGGTTAGTGACCCTGACTGCTTCTCGACTCGATTCTCTCCCAGGACAAATCTTTGTGTGATGAGCATGATCATTTATTCTGTGTCTGGGTGTAATTTGTCTATAATATGTGTGTATTTAGAAATATTTAAGTATGTTTATCAGTTGTCTGGTTGCCTCAGCACAGGCTCTGCGTCCATCAGTTCCGAGAAAATTCTCGTGTTTTAGTTGTAAAAGAACCAATGAGGTAGTCTGCCACGCGAGCCCAGACTAGCAAAAATTGCACCTCATCATCTGCCTAGCCTTTTCCCAATTATATTGGGGTCGGCTTCCAGTCAAACCGGATTCAGCTGAATACATGTATTTTACGTGGAGCGGCTGCCTACCAGACCTCCACAACCCATTAACTGGGTAACACGGTACTCCTTGGCAAGACAGATTTTCAGATTTTCTGGCTTCTGACTATCCGTAACGACTGCCAAAGATCTACAAACGACAGCCGGGACCAACGGCTTAACGTGCTTTCCGAGGCACGAAGGAGTCTCGGTATGTTAAGATGCTCAACTAACCTTGAAGATCGACCTGTGCGGCTGTTATTATTTAGCCACGAGCTCCTCGGCAAAAAATCCACCTGTTCCGAGAAAAATCATGTGTAATTCCGCCCCATTAGGCGTAAAAGGACCAATAAGGAAGCACTACCCACGAAACATAATTACTGGCGAAACTTCCGAGAACCAACTGTTTCAGATTCATCTTGTTATCACAATCCATTCCACTTCGATATCTCGGTTACACGAAAATATCGAAAAGTAAATTAGGCCGAGATACACTGTCGTACACATTAATGAAATTCATAAATTCATGAGCATGGCAACACTGGATGTGCCATCAAATATTCAACGACGGTACGCCCGTGTGTAATCAGAATATTAAAAATGTTTTCTTTTCATATGTAATGTAATGATTTTTATTCGCAATGTCTTCCTAATATTGATAAGGTTTATTTCTGGTGTTCGTGTGGGCTGATTCTAGGCTGTATAAATTAGGCCGTTTCTGCCTCAAAGATTCTTATTTCCAATTTCGTTTTGTTGATATAAAAGATTGACTAAATCCTTTTTACTCTCGTGTTGAAAGACCTTTGTTTTTAAACATTAAAACCTTTGTTATTTTTTAAACGTGACATTTATAATTTTCTAAAATAAGCAGACGTATTGTAGTAATTGATTAACTTTTCTGTCTACAATTCCATAAAGAATTGGAAATACAGGTCAATAGCCATTTGAATAGGTATATCAAAAGATACATCTGAATACGTCCGGAGATACTTTGATTGAGGATGCTCTTTGATGATAGGAGTGACGTCTTTTTGGAATACCTAATTCCATATCTACCATACCGTACCATACCGTACCCGTACCATTGGCTAGGACAAATCTACTCAAGTTTACCCCTATGTCGCGAGCCATACGTTTGATTAATGTCATAGTGTTGTCGGAAGATATATTTTGCCAGAACTTGCCGAGATTTGTGAGAGTAGCGCAAAATAAAAATGATTAAGGTATCTGATGTATTGTAGTATTTTTTATATGTACCTAAGTTATAACATCGCCTTGAATGTATCTGTGAAGGTGTTATATTAATGAATGAAAGAAAAAAAAAATTTTTTTTTATTGGCTCCCGTTTAACCACTGTCTCATCCGATGGCAAGCGACGATGGAGCACCTAGATGTAACCTATTAGGTACTCTTGACTCAAGGGCACTAACTTTATATATTGCTATCACGTAACACAGACACTAGACACTTAGCANCTACTTGAATAGACTATAACACCCTGTATTTTGTGACCGGAACGATTTGCTCGTTTAAAGATATTAGATTTAAAGCCATAGGGTTTTGTATTTACCATATTTATTGCCATACTTTGTATTTATGTAGCTTAATAAGAGAATCTTTAGCAGAACCCATAGAAAGTTTTTATTTTTAGGCAACCTGTAAACCTGCAGAAAAAACACAAATTACACAGCCAGCTTCAAATATTAAAAAACAGGAAGAAGATAAAATAAAAACCGGTAATGAATCACAACAGCAATGCGAAATTAATAAAAATACAGATAAACAGAGACCAAAACCTTCTCAGGAAGCTATGAAAAATAAGATTGCTCTACTCGAAAAAAATTTGAATGCTTTGTATTCTGCCAGAGATACTATGTCAATCCGTGCTGAAGTTGATAAACAGATCATTAAGTTGCGCGAGGAAATAAAAACAGCAAAACAGTCTTTAAACAGGAAGGTTCAAAACGCAGTTGCCCAGAAGAAACACAGGGATGGTATGAAAAGAAAGTTAGAAGATATTTGTCATGAAAATCCAGAAATGAAAAAAAGACTATCTCTGAGGGATTCAGTGGGACGTCCTAATCTTGAAAGCAATCAACCTTTACTATTGAAAACAATCGCGGATATAGCTTTATTTGGGAGTGCAGCAGATGATAGAAGACGAACGGAATCAATTCGCAGCGTAAAAACTCTTGATGAACTCACACAAGAATTACGTAAAATGGGATTTGACATTAGTCGCAGTGGGACATATCTTCGTTTGATTCCCAGAAAATCTAATTCTGCAGAGGGACGAAGACATGTATCGACAGTCCCTGTTAAGCTCATTCGGGCTCAAACTGATCACCACAAGAGCCACTTAGATAGCAAGTTCGCTGAAACATCAATCCATTATTTAGAGAACATAGCATCCATACTAGGACCAGATCAAGTATTTTTCATATCTCAAGATGATAAAGCTCGAGTCCCTATTGGCGTAACTGCGGCAAATAAGCAAGCACCTCTTCTAATGCACATGGAATATAGAATCAAATTGCCTGATCACGATTGGGTAATCGCTGAGCGTCATAAATTAATACCATCTGTTTATGCTGGTATCAAAATCACTTCCAATATGCTAGGACAACCGCAAGCCGTTGGATATTCTGGACCAACATACATCGCTATTCGAAGTGGAAAGCATAGTTCATCTACTGCTAATACTCATGCTCAGGATTTCGAGACGCTTCTCGAACTTGAAGAGTTTCGACCATTAGCTAAAACTGACCATGGACTAGTAAAACCAGTGGTAATCATGACGGTTGATGGAGGGCCAGATGAAAATCCGCGTTATCAAAAAGTCATAGGGTTTGCTATAC
Source organism: Mamestra configurata (assembly GCA_002192655.3). Classification (NCBI taxonomy): domain Eukaryota; kingdom Metazoa; phylum Arthropoda; class Insecta; order Lepidoptera; family Noctuidae; genus Mamestra; species Mamestra configurata. Next base: position 91,707 of record NDFZ01005440.1, on the reverse strand, counting down.
AACACTTTAAGCGACATGATCTCGATGCATTGTTTTTAGCTACCAATGCTCCCGGAAGAAGTGCGTATAACAGAGTAGAGCGCAGAATGGCTCCTCTTAGTCGGGAACTGGCTGGTTTAATATTGCCTCATGACCATTTTGGGTCTCATTTGGATGAACGTGGCGTTACAATTGATGAACATTTAGAAAGATCTAATTTCGAATTTGCAGGAAAAGTATTAGCTGAAGTATGGAGTTCAATGGAAATTGATGGCTATAATGTTAATGCAAAATATGTTGGGGCAGGTGAACAAGATCTTCCTGATTTTCCAGACATTAAATGGTATTCAGAACATGTGCGTGAAAGCCAATACTTGCTCCAAATTGTAAAATGTAGAAATACAGAATGCTGTCGTCCAAGAAGTGGACTATTTAGATTACTAGACAACAGGTTTCTTCCACCACCTGTAAAAGTAAAACAAACAGTTGATGACTTGGTTTTAGATGAAGGAGGGCAATTTCTTAATCTTCCAGTCAATTTAGCTCTACGCTTAAGTGCTTCACTCAAAGATTTCCTGCAAATGCCATACGATTATTTTTGTCCGACGGTACAATTGAGGCTATCAAGTCGAACATGCAAAACGTGTGGTCTTTATCATGCTTCCGTCAAGTCACTAAATCGTCACATCGAAAAGATCCATAAGAAAGTAAACACGCACACTGATAGGAAAGTTAGACCTGTAAGAGTCGCTGCTCGTCGTGCTAATGAACTGATGTGCATTATTCAAAATTTAGAGCACCATGATGTTGAATGGCTCGATGAGAATGACGTAGACATTCCAAAATCGGATGAAAGCGAGCAGACTCACAACACTGAGCAGCAATCGAAGCAATCCAATGTCATCGAAAACTTAGAATCATGGATTCGGGTTTCATGGACTGAAGACTGTTAATTTGAATTTAATATATGTACCAAAAATTTAAAATAAGTTTGTTATGTTAGTAAGATATAATATTTTTGTCCTTTACTCTATGTTGAATACCGTTTCAGTAAAATATAATCTCTATCCTAAATCTATTTTCTTATTTTTCAAATTATAATTATAACATTATAAAATTAAAAAAACAATACATTAATTGACAAATGTTTACGTAAGCATGGGGGGAGGGGGTAAGAGCTTTGCTTACTTTTGCTGACAAGGGGGATGGGGGGGTAAATAATTGCAATAAATCTGCTTACGTAATACTTGAACGGCCCCTAAAGTACAAAACGTTTCGTGCTTATGGGTGGGATGTCCACCTTGTACCGATAGCGCATCACCGTACGTCTTGTGGCTCGATGATGGAACGGGCTAGACGATAAAATTGTGCAATTCGGTTGCATTCAAGGAGTGTGCGTTACACTCCTTGAATGCAACCGATAGAAAACCGACAGCGTCAATTTTCAAGTTATTCCTAAGATTTAAATCCAAAAGTCATTAATTCAAATTAGGCTGAGTGCCAGCACTTTTTGAACTTCAAAGTTCTACATAAAGATAGTCTCCCAAAACGCCCGCCCGTCACCACTTCCTAGTGTTTTATCTGGGAAGAAGAAGTGGCGCAACAAACTCCCCAGCAACACATCTGTCTGTTGAGTTATAAGAACTAGCATTTATAAAAGGTATGCAAAGTATTCTTACAAAGAAAACAATATAACAAAGGTAACACGTAAAAACTTAAGACTAAATAATTCAAACAAATTGATGATGATTAGGCATTTACTGAGGTCAGACCTTGGATGGGATTACACTATGTACATATATCGCAGCAATGATTAAGCTATTTGGCTGCGATATTAACAAGTCGCCTCTCCGTCTTGAAGAGCACCCTTGTTTCAATCCTTTTTGCCATGGTAACATGTGTTATCTTACTGTCAGTCTCGATCCTGTAAAACGGGAATATCGTGTTCCCCAAATAATTGAATGAAGGTGGTAACAGCTCAATGTGAAAGAGAGTGTGCCAAGTTTAGCGCGTCAGTTCGATTCGGAGACAGTCGCTTGTCTGGCAAAAAGCTAGACGAATGGATGCTAAAATGTGGGCCGTTGTTTTAATTTCACATTCATTTTCTTTTAACATATAATAATAGTCCTCCTGACCGATTTTGGCTATGGCGGCAAATCTCAACCAAAACTAGCCTTCGGCGCGGGATGTATTATAGTACACAAGTGTGTGCGCAAACACAGGTGCACTCCCTCTTCCATCACTCTCATATTCCGATGGGATGGCAACCCGACACGACCGGAGAGAGATCTGACGCAGGACCAACTTTACACACGGATTAACGTGCTTTCCGAGGCACGGGGGTGTCACACCACCAACTTCCAAAGTCCGGGCTTTCACAGAGATATTCCTTCTTTCTTTTGCCCGTCTTTGAAATAGAACACAGTACACCACGCTCGAAAGTCGCGCTTGTATTCGATTTTAACCTTGCAAACAAAACTTAATTTAAAAGAGGCGAGATTGCAAAGTTACTTGTCCAAGGCTGCAAAGTTACTTGTCCAAGAAACCGTTTCTCAGCCAAGCAATTTCATATAGCAAAGTTACCATTTCCAATAACAGTGTAAGTTAAACACAAGTATCGAATAAACACGGTTCACGTAAACTGGAACTAGCCAGAAAGGAAAACAAGAAATCCATTACGTATTCCAAACAACTTTTTTATTGGCAACATGTTAAATACGACTCAAGGAAGTGGCCTGCGTTTGTTTAGGACTACTCAAATAACCTAGCCTGACAAACTTACACATTACCCTCGCGAAAACCACCTTAAAGCCATCTTGGTTCTTAAAACCTATGTAGTAAGGTGGAGTTTTTTTCAGGCGGTAGTTTGGGAGGTGTTGTAAGTAAGTTGGTGGGTAAGTCAAGTCTTGATAGAATTAAAATATAAGTAGCAAATGTTAGCGTATCTATTTGAGGCGTGTTTGTGTTATTTGTGGAGCCTTTCAGTGAGGTATCGGCTTTATATGGTGTTGGGTGTCATCTTGTACATATGGTCTAGGAGGTATGCTAATCTTGGATTGGACGGTCTTTTTTCTTTTTTTACTTTTTTTTCAAAATAACATTAATTGTGGAACTATGCTAAGGAGTACAATTGTCGGGTGACAACTCGAGACGTCGCGGATTACGTAACAGACTGAAATGATAATGATGAACTTAGACTACTCAGAGAATCGTGTTCCAAGTTTTTATCGTCATCACAAGTACTAAAAGACTACCAGCTGATAGAAGCCTTTTTTTTAAGGATGGGAAATCATCAAATGACTTCTTCCGCTCTGGGTGGAGCGGAACGGCGTGTCAGACTCTTACTGATTAAAACCCATCCGTGTTCCTTCTAAAGCCCTTTGCGTTCCAGGGCATAGCTTCTACTATCGGCTCCGCCTGCATGACATTCGGGATCCATTCCAAAGAAACATGCTCCTGGGATTAAGGTATCCTATTTATTTATTTACTGCTTTACGCACACAATGTCCAGCCCGTATGTAATGTTGCGTCTAAATTCGTACAGCCATTAAGTCGTGGTATGGTAACAAAGGTCAGACAAATGGACAGAAAGACAGACTTATTTTCACATTTATAATATGAGTACAGACGCTGAATGAGTCCACAGCTGATACACTTTTTGACCTATGATAATAAAGTTGCCTGATATTTTCATGACTGAGACGCATAACTAATCTGAAGTTAACATTAGTATTTCAGCGATTGCTGGGTGCCACACATTCCTCGGTCCTTACTAGCAAACTTTACAAGCAAAGTACCGCATCTGCATACAACCCTAATCTCTTCAAAATTAGAGTGAACAGGCTTCTTCTGGGTAAGCTCGCTCCATCGTCGACTTTGTCTCTGTCATCTATGACCTAGACTAGAGTCAAGAGCAAACCCATATTAAATAAAAAAAATAAAAATCTGCATAGTTGCATATACTCTACGAACACGCTGATTGAGCGCTTACAGGAGTATGCAGCTAGTTGAGTGAACTGATCCAGTTGGTTTCTCCTTGATTAAAGCGATCAGGCATGTGAGCACGCCCGATCCATCTGAAGCAAAAAGAGATCGTTTATTTTTTAATGGAACTAGCATATAGCGTGTGTTAGCAATAATCTCACCAGCTAGTCTATTCTGTAAGTGAGATTGAAGTGAGCTGTCATTCCACCCAGATGCTAGGGTTTGGCAACTGACTTCACCTAAGTGTCACCTTTTATGCTGCCCGGATCTACGTTTCTGTCAACGCCGGTTGTCGCTGAAAACCAGCGCTGTGGCTCTGTCTCGCACACGAGTCCCAGCTTTATGCTGAGCGATGGCCGTTTTGCGCGAATGTGACGCATATCTTCCCAACTTGCATAACTTTTGTAATTTTGTTTATTTATTTTTTTGGTATACGTCATGGCTGTCGCAAATAAACTCTTTTTCTTTCTTTTTCTTTCACGATGCTCATTGTGATTTTTTTACAAAATATCTTTTATATTCTTTTCTATTCTTAGGACACTCCTAGTGCATCATTAGAAAAAACAGGTCAAGTGCAAATCGATCCAGGATGGGGGAAATAAGAGGCTCATGACCCCCAAATAGAACCAGAGATCCTTGATAGTCTACAACCCAACGAACTCATAGAGATATTTACGAAAAGTAATCCAAGTGTTATGCGTTAAGAAAAGTAAAATGGTTCGTGCTCTTTTAGTATTTACTTCGCTAAAACTTATCCTAAGCGTGGTCAAGCCCCCCTCAAACGACAATCCTGGATCCGCCACTGTACGCATACAAAGTTTAATGCTTTGATGTATTTAAATTTTATTTTATTCTAATCATATATTTTGCATTCAATTTCAAAACACAAACATATTTTCATACATAGGTATAGATGCAAATAAGAAGATACAATTATTCTTGTCTCGCGCAGAGATCTTAGCAAGGCAAACAAATCATATAATTTGAAATTGTAATTGTCTGGGATGCTGGGTAGAACATAATTGGTTGCATGGATACAATTGCAGTAAGAATTATAGAATTTGGTTGGAGAACTAAACTTTTTTAAGACTAAAAACTGGGCAGTAAAGGATCAATATTAGAACTGTCAATTACTTAGTTATGTATGCTGTGTGGTGCACTAAGCACAAAATAAACATTATAGTATGCCATGCCATTGAACGCCATAAAAAAGCATCTCACTTGTGATTGGAGCTTAAATTTTATGGTAGCGACATCTGTACGCACAACTGAGAACTGGTTTGACGAGGCATCACTGCTATTGGTTCCAAGTTTTAGCGGTAGAGGGCAGTGTAGACGAAAGTTGGTTTAGAGGTGTAAGGGTTCTCATATAAAATAACTGTCACTATGCCTACAATATCTTCCTGAATTTTCAAGGTTTCTAGGAACGAGAACCGCTTTATTGAAACTAATATCATAAGAAGATTATAACAATCTCAAATCTATTTGTGTATGTCTGGCCAACAGTTTTATTCGTAGAGCTTCGAAACCCTGGAATATAAAAACAAAATTACGACAGAAATTATGAAGTAAGGCAATAAGCTGTCTTCACATTCCCAAACAAATATCGGTAAATAATTAAAATTCGAAGTGAAAACGCGTGAAATATGTTGTGTGGTACAAAGTGAATATAGCGAACGTTACAGAGTCAAGGTTTCGTCTCATAGAGAGCGATTGACCGTCAGGCATGATGATGATGCTACTATACTTAATACTAATAATACTTTCAAACCATTATCAGTCCAAGTTTCTTCATGGCGATGTCCACAATCAGTCAACGATGACCAAGTTTTGCCTAGTGAGACAATTTTGCACTGTAGTGGTACAATTTCCTACAGGCCTGCAGTGCTATTCTGCCGTTCGATTCTGTAAACATGTCAAATTGAATTGACAGCTCACTTCGTGATCACTTCACCCAAGCCTTCACTACGACATGTTTACATAATCACTGCTGTAAAAATCTTTCACTTCATTCTCACTCCACCTAAGTTTACACGGTGAGATGTTGGCAGAATAGACCAGCTGATTCCGGATATATACTTTCTTAGCTTTGCATAAAATTGCGGACGGGGTCGTCCATTGGGAGTACTGCGATGTCAAGCTACGTGTATTTGTGTCTGGATGATATGCGATCTTTAGGGTATACCTCTACATGCATAACCGATTTAACAGTCGACAGTCGACTTTACAGACTGAAGGAATCATAGTAAGGTTTAAAAAACTTGAGTAAACCGCCTATCTCTTCTAACTTGTACCAGCTCCAGCAGATGCAGAGAGACATAATCCTTGAACGTATGACGCCGGGGGCTCGGCAGCCACCATTAACTGGTTATCAGTGCTCGCGAATATTCCACACGTCTTTATTGAGGATTGTCATGTTTTATTACAGTGTTATTGGCCTGCGTTCATATTCTGCAGTGCGATTCTGTCAACATCTCCCCGGGAAAGCTTAGACGCAGTGAACGTGAAGTGAGCTGTCAAATCACACAAACAATGACAGTTCACTTCATGCTCGCTCCACCTAAGTTTACAAGATGAGATGTAGACAGAATAGATCGCCTGTTCTTGTCAGCTTTTGTCCTACGTCAGGACTACTTGACATTGACTTATGTGTCCATTTGTCGACGTCTTACGGCAGAAATGATGATGATGATGATATTGTATGTGATCTGCAAGATATCTCTAAAAATATTACAGAATGGACCAGCAATCCGACAAGACCAAAGGGAGATTTGGCGCAGGACCGACAGCTTAACGTGCTTTCCAATTCCAAGGCACGGGGGTGTCACTGTCACCCCACTAACTTCTTAAGTCCGTGCTGTAAAATGTATAACGGAAAATCCAGTCAAACTATTTTACCGACCTGGGAATCGAACTCAGGACGCTCCTCGGCAGACACGCGGCGTCCTAGAGAAGGGGACCGGGGGGGAGGCTGATTGAAGCATAAATAGTATTGGGCACAGTAGGTTATAGTGACATCCGTTTGTGGCAGTCGTAATCTTGTGACATTAGCCATGGTGTTACGTAAAGGCGCAAACAAAGATCAAGGAGAGGATGCTTTCAAAACATGAATAATACTAAGGTATCTCTATATTTATTTTATTATTCATGTACGCACAGAAACCCAGTAATAGATGACTGCTTATTTCTACTCTCTACATTTCAGTTCCGGCGATTTGTAAAGCTTCACAAACAATATATTTTTAGAAAAAAACCTTAGAAAAGTTTAAGATCAGTCAATTTAGCGACCTTTGTGGGAGGCCTATGTCAAGTAATAGACGTCTTTCATCGGACGTAAAAGAATAACGCCATCCCATCACTTCCCGTGAGTGTCGTAAGACATTCATTCAGCATTCTCTGTGCATTGCAGCAGCTACACTGCGATCGCCAACCCGCCTGCCAAGCGTGGCGATTATGGCAATCCCTCCTTTGGGGGAGGCCTATGTCCAGCAGAGGACGTCTTTCGGCTGATATGAGGACGATGATGATGAGACGTTTTTCGTCTTTCGATATACAGGTATAAAACGGACAACAGTCAAACACGCTAGTCAATAATACATTCACTTTAATAATCTCACGAGTTTCTTAGCCGGGTCGCAGCCGCAGTACGTTACCTTTACATACGTAATCCCCTTATTGTGCCACTACAAATCAACCCCAATCAAAATAACATTAATTGTAGAACTATGCTAAGGAGTACAATTGTCGGGTGACAACTCGAGACGTCGTGGATTACGTAACAGACTGAAATGATAATGATGAGCTTAGACTTCTCAGAGAATCGTGTTCTAAGTTTTTATCGTCATCACAAGTACTAAAAGACTACCAGCTGATAGAAGCCTTTTTTTTAAGCATGGGTAATCATCAAATGACTTCTTCCGCTCTGGGTGGAGCGGAAGGGCGTGTCAGACTCTTACTGACTAAAACCCATCCGTGTTCCTTCTAAAGCCCTTTGCGTTCCAGGGCAGCGGTGACTCTTTAGAACAAATTCCGAAAATTCCTGCCAAGGGGCAGGTGATGGATGCCTGCAACTTCAAAACATAAAGGCTTTCATACAAAGTAAAAGTGTCGTTGGGTTTTTCCAATAGGAACTTCTCTGTGACAGCCCGGAGTTTGGAAGTTGGTGGTGTGACCCCGTGCCTCGGAAAGCACGTTAAGTCGTTGGTCCTGCGCCAGATCTCTCTCCGGTCGTGTCGGGTTGCCATCCCATCGGAATATGAGAGTGATGGAAGCGGGAGTGCACCTGTGTTTGCGCACACACTTGTGCACTATAATATGTCCCGCGCCGATGGCTAGTCTCGGTTGAAATTGGCCGCCATGGCCGAAATCGGTCAGGAGGACTATATAATTGTGACTATACGTTGATAGTCAGTCAGGACAAACGCTTTTCCATCTTCTATACAGCAATGTTCCCGGAGTGCGTGGTCATATTTAAGAGAGATGCACACACATTAAAGAAAATAAATAAAAAAGTTGAAAATTAAGGTAATTTTTTTTTTTTTTTTACGTACGGTACCACCTACTTACATGTTTTCGCGAAAATAAAAATTTGCCCATATTATTTTATACTAGTTGTACAGATTTGATATCACTTCCTGCATCATATTGCTTGAAAAGTATTTTTTCGGATTTTTTTAGTCGTTTGCAGCGATCGTTTTTTTTTGGAAAAAAAACGCTTTTTTTCTTTTGCTATTTTTTCCTTAATGTTTATCAGCTACCCAACATCACCCTTAAATATGGCCACGCACTTATAAAACACCCTGTACTTATAGAAAAAAAATATAGAAGACTAGCTACCGCACACGACTCCGCCCGCGTGAATGTCGGGAATACTCCCGGGATGAAATCCGGGATGTATCCTGTGTGTTATTCCAGACTGTACCTTTTACCTTTGTGCCAAATTTCATCAAGATCCGTTCAGCCGTTCTGACGTGAAAGAGTAACAAACATCCATACATACAAACTTTCGGGTTTATAATATTAGTAAGGATAGATAAACGTCCACTTCTCAAACTCACAGACGACTAAAGCGAAGTGCAAACGACAAAATAAGTGAGTAAAATAGTCGATCATTACCGCGGCTTTTGACACATCGTCTTTGCTTTATTCTAACCCACTTTCACTATTTACTGCAGTTATCCTTAATGCGATGGTTGTGTAATGTTTTTGAAGCCTTGCAGCATTATACTGTTGAAAAGAAAACTCCTTTTTGGAAATGTCTACAAGGCATTCATTTAACTTTATGATAAATTAGTGTATAATTAAATTTAATTTATTTATATTTTAACATTGAATTTATTTATTTATGGATGAAAATTTAATTTATTGGTTTAATTATTATGTCATGTATTTGTTTGACATAATTCTTTTTATTTTATTATTTCTGTTGTGTTATCCGAATTAATTTGTAGGTATTTTTATTTGAAATGTTACTGTGCAATGGGTGTAAATTACCTGAACATATGAATTTATTATGACTGACTGGTGATTTTCACTTGGTCATAAGGTTCACTACACACTACACGCTCAATCTTGCTTGTGCAAACAGTTTATGCAAACCATTGGAGCAAAAACTGCATGGTGTGTAGCGGCAACAATGCCGCCACATGAAAACTAAGAAACAAAATTTGTACGGCAACAAAAAGAACCGCAACGCCATCTATCCTGTCAGCGATGAACTACCATCGAAATCCTGCATTGCGCAAGCAAAGTTCTCCATGCGATTAGAACACATACAACAGTCCGAATATCAACTATCGGGTAGTTGCCCACCAGACACAACAACCGTCTGGTCGGAGGATCCTCCCACTACAGTGGAGGTGTGCAGGACTTTACTCTCTGTTCCGCATACCTCTATAGGTGTACAAGCCATTTTTTTTTTTTTTATGTCTGGCTTCTCGCAGTTCAACCTATAAGGTTGTCGACTGCTTAACCGGGCTTGCCTGTGGTGGCCTTAATATAATATTAAAGCCTCCAGCCAGGGCTTATAAAAAAAACTTACAAACTAAGCGACTACACGCAAGGGCACCCCCCGTGGGGTACGGGCCTCGGCTTAGGGCGTCGCTGGGGAGAGGACAGCTAGGGACGGGCTGGATCGAACTGGTCAAGCCATTTGTGTTACCGTCTTAACGCACACGTTTGCTTGCACAGACTAGAATTGGTGCAAATAAGATTGAGCGTGTAGCCAGGCCATTAATAAAAATGTTCATGAAATAACAAGACTGAAATTATGATACTGCTAAATCGACAGTCCCTATGAGAAATAGAAGTCAGGAGACGGTAATTTAGATAGCTAATCTTAGGTACCAAGGGGTATGTTACCCCGTAACTGACTTGTGGGGATCAAGGGCCCTACTATGAAGTCTTAAAACGATCATGATTCCGCTCTAAGAGGGAGACGGAGCTTTACATAGCGAATAGCACGATTCCGTTTACATCATCGGAATTGGATGGCATTAGCGCGTCATCGTAGGGCTGATAACAGCATAGTTATAAAAAAAACTACAAAGCATAATATAACTTTAATTTCGGTAGTGTTTTTGGTAGTTTCTTCGTATTTTAACACCGACATCATTTCGAAGTTAAAATTATTTTATTACTTTGTACCTAGTGGTGTTTTATGTGGTTGTATTTTTTTTAGAAACACCTGACAACACCACTGAAAAGTATTTTTTTACAAATTCGCAATTTCGTTTACTTGGATGAAATATTTTTTCCCGCTATTTTGATTTAAAAACCGAAGCTGAACCGATTTTGATGAAATTTCTATGGGACCAATCGGAAAGAATATTTTTTTATCCTTTCGCATGAAAAATATTTTTTTCACATCGATTCATAAATTACAGAGTTTTGAGGTTGGTAACAAACATAGACAAAAAAAATCATTCAACTGAATTGAGAACCTCCTCCTTTTTTGAAGTCGTTTAAAAGGCTTGGTAGATGTAATCTAATAAATTGCTTTATAGCTTCAGTCAATAATGGCCATTACAAAGGTTCTCTCAAATGGGAAGATGAAAACCGTCAGTCTTTGCATGAGACCGCTACTACTAAACATGGACTTTCAGGCGTTATATATTCATTACTGATGTAGTAAGTAACGTTAACCAAACAAAATACATTGGAGTTTACACCAGGTATTCTTAAAAGCAATACCTGCTGTAAATCTGCTTCTTCGTCGACATGGTGAAGTCAATCTCATTTTTGGTTGCACCGTCGGGGCCTCTGCCAGGTCCACTTCCTGTGCCACGCTTTCTGAAGAAGGTTTTGTGAGGGAGGTGTTGAGTAAACTGACAGAGAGTAGAAAACCTGAATGCAGTCAGGGATTCAAGGTAGTCTATGGCAAAAACATCTTTATCCCCGAGGAGCTAACTCTTTCTTTTTACAAATACTACATACAAGATAATTAAAAGCATGCCTTGAGTAATAATAGCTGGCCACCGCTGCTAAGAGCAGGTCGCACGGTCAAAGTTTTCATTATTGCCCGGCAACACTCGGTTGTATCAGGAAGCTACCCCAGGCCTAGCCCTGGGTAATAATGACTTCCTTTAAACATACAGATTTACAGGACTTTCATTTGACGTTTTCGAGCAGGTGGTGGAAATATAAAATAATAATATATCTACCACTGTGGCCTACCAAAAATCTCTAAGTGGATAACCACTAATAAGAAAAATGACAATTACCTACATGAATCTAGGAAACAAATTATTTATTTAAAAAATAATTCCAACATATTTACTGCGTATAATTACTGCTAACAATGCGAGTAAAATAAAAGTGAAAACATTCTTAGCGCACAGTCACACATATAATAACAAAGTATAAGTAAGTAAAGTATGCGTTATCGTGTCAATACGAATGGTAGGGTGACCGCACTGCGAGAAATGGAGCCACTCCAACTACCTATAAATCTGCGTAATTGATATAATCTTGGTTTAGCTAGCACAGTAAAACAAAGACATAAATATGTTTAGAGCAGGATTATCTAAATTCATGGCGATATTTATTTTCACGCAGCTAACTTAAAAGCCTTGAACCTTAACCATTTAAGTTAAAGATATATTAAATCTTTTCCATAGAAACCTCACAGGCGCCATTAACGACGACATCAATATCAACTATAGCCGTTGTATAGCCTCATGTTTTATTAACCCATTGTTAACTGTCTCAAACATTCCTATAAATATGCATTAGCTGCATATCTCCAAAACAGGTTTATCCTACGTACAACAGAACGCTTGGCCACTAAAATGTACACAAAGTACGTTTTGCAATCTTGAGAGTGAAAGCTCCGAGCATCTGACCGGGCCACTGTGGACCCGACAACGATACCTGACACACGACATCATGGTAAGTTACGTATATTACCTCATTTCATTAAGTAAAAAAAAACATTGAAAAATGTCTATTGACGTGTCAAAAAAAGTACATCAAAGATTTCGAATTTGGAATCTTTGTGTTTCTTAAAAAGGCGGGAGTGTAAATACGGATTTCGTGTGATTTTCTTTATTATGTCACGTGTGTTATCGAAGTTACCTAATCTTACGAAAATATGTGGTTTTCTTATCAAATAATTGCTGCTTATCTACACCATAATATCCTTTATCTGCCTGGTAAGTTGGCGATCTACGAGTAGGTACCTCTTCCATGTGTCAGTCTAGCTAAATGTAAACACAGTTTAACAGTTGTATTATTATACAACTGTTAATGATCTTTTTTTTATTTTGTACTAAATTTTCACAATCACACAAACCGGCGAATTTTTCGAGATGAAATCTAGCTCACTGGTGAAAGAATCTTCGGAAACGAATCAATAACCTATTGGTCGCTTTTACCAAACTCATAAAAAATAAAAAATATCTCACTATTATATTAGTCTAGATTTACATTCCTTCTAACAAATATTTTATTCAATTCGGTATAATCAAGACTCTATTTATTAATTTTATGGTAAATATTAAAGTTAAGCTACTTATTTTTTAACGTTCATAACTCTCAAAAGATAAAATATGTTAATGAAGCCTCATCTAAATAACATTTAGTTTTATTGTGAGTTTGAGACTAATAACTCAAAAACTGAAATTAAAATTGAAAATAATTTGTTTTCTAGAATATTGCCTTTGATATATACGTAATAAGTATAATTGAAATAACTTAATTACCTACTTTTAATGCTAGTCTAGACATTTCTAAAGGCTCGTGAGATCTAGACCAGTGGTTCCCAAACTTTATCGTCGTATTGACCCCTTGGTGAAATAATCTGCCACTGTAAGACCTCCGCTGTTGTTATAGAAGTACCCATAATATTCTCTGTTTAAGCTATGTATGTTTAAATAATGAACTATTTAGCGAAGCTTGTGCCGACATTTATTTCGTGGATCCACATAAACCAATTTAGTTTTTCCGTGTCGTAGACCCCTCGTGTATGCGTAGACCCTAGGTGATCAACCTTGTTTATGAGTAGTTTTGAAAAAGTGACAGTCTATCACCGATAAGATGATTTATCGTTCGAAAAACGATGTTGGTCTGTTCGAAAATTGTTTTTGTCAGTAATGGATTAATGATTTTTCCAAGACTAAAAAGTTATGTTAAAAAAATGTAAAAAAATAAAATAAATAGGGGGTCGACCCCTATTTATTTTTGATTTTTCATCTCTTCCGATTTCCATAAATACCAGAGATGGAACAACTAGTCGGTAAAGCTGACTATCCGGGCACTTTTATAGTCGGCGTCAAATCGGCCTTTTCACCGCCGAACAGTCAGCTAGTCAAACAGGTCCAGAGGCGGGAACAATAATAAATTTTTAATTTTTATTAAGCTTTTATTGTCCTACTGCTGGGCAAAGGCCCCACCCAAATCTTGTATAAGAGCCCCCATTCATTTTTAATTTTATTATTTGTTGTTGTAGCGGCAATAGAAATACACTGGAAATTTTAACTGTCCATTTTATTTTTATTATTACGGTTCTTGAGATACAGCCCGCTGACAGACAGACGGACGGACAGACTGCGGAGACATAGTAATAGGGTTTCGTTGGTTAATCTTTGGGTACGGAACCCTAAAAAAAACCAAATAGTTTGTGGAAATCATTAATTACAAAATATTTATAAGGCTATCACCATTAATTCCAGGGTGCCTCACACAGCGAGCAGACGCCTAAGGCGGAGAAAGCGGACCTAGTGAACAAGATCAAGGCGCGTCTGGCGTCCGTGGACCCCAACAAGGCGCGAGCGCTGGGGGGCGTATTCCTCTTCAACATTATCAAAGAGACCAGCATTTATTCTTGGAGTAAGTAGTATTCAGGGTTATTGTGATGGTGGGTGCTGATGAGGTGCTGGTACGTTGCTGCCAAGGAAAATGAAATAAAACGGACAAGTAGAATTCACGTCTGTATTGGACCAGTGTCGCAGATGGAAGGGAAGAGTGTTGCCACAGTTTTCATTTTAATGTTGGTGTTGCAATATTGTTAATTAAAATATCCAACATTTATTTTGTACTTTTTCAAGCGACATCACGCATGTATGAGTCGTATGGTGCAGGTCCCATAGGAACGTAGTACAGTGATAAAAAGTCATTGGTACTACTTCAGGACATTGTCTTCCCATGTTCTAAGTATCCGTCTGTTGATGCGTGAAAAAAGATTTCATATGGAAGTATAAGGTCCTAACTAGTAGAAAAAAGAAATGAAACTTTATGGTATTTTGATCTGATTGTTTGAGAACCGGGTTGGGGTTGAGGTCCTACAAGGTCTAAGATCTTTTGTACTGCCAGACAAGGGTGAATGTTTTAGCCACGTATGTAGGTTTTTCCCGTGTTTATATATGAACTTCAATTTTTTACCGACTTCTAAAAAGGAGTAGGTTCTCAAAGTCAAAGTCATAGTCAAAGTCAAAACGTTTATTTCAATTAGGCCATTAAACGGCACTTTTGAACGTCATCGTTTACAGTTCAGTAAAAATAATAGAATTACATTAATAAAGTGACTCTACTGTCCATTCGGAAAGGTAGATTCTTATGGAGAAGAACGGACAAGAAACTCCATAGTTACTCTTTTCAAATAATGATTTACAAAATTTGGTATACAAAAATTAATTTAATATTATGTGAGGACGATGCACCCAGAGTATGCTACTTATAAGAACAAAGTATCACCAGTAGAGGTAAACTTATTCATTTTCTAAAGAAATTTAGGTAAATGGTACTCACATATTTACAAACATTGGAACCATTAATTAAACAGTGTGTGAGTCAACAGAAAAATAGAAACACAAAAAAAGGAACAGTATATCTATAAAGTTAATACATAGATCAACCAGTTGGATTTTGTCTACACCCTTGATTGTCCTATGGAGCAGGACCAGCATGTTTCCAAGCATTCTTATCCTGAATGTAATCTTCTAATTTGTAATATGCTTGTTTACAAAGTGTACTTTTAACATAAGTTTTAAATTTTCCTTCATTTTGTTTTAATATGTCAGAAGGTATCTTATTGTAACATTTAACACAATACCCCATGAAAGAACTGTGGACTTTAGCTAATCTAAAAAATGGTTGATCTAATTTGTCTTTATTTCTAGTATTAAAATTATGTCTATCACTAATTTTACTAAAAAGATGACGATTTTTCCGCACATACATAATATTTTCATAGATGAATTGGCAGGGGACTGTCATAATATTAATCTTTTTAAAAAGTCTCAATTCGACTGAGTGTTTTTAAACCTTATTGCTTACTTTAAACACCATTATCAAGCCAGAATAGTCATAACGTAGCGTGACAATCCGGCCTAGTCACCATAATCTATACAAATATTATAAATGCGAAAGTGTTTCCTTTTCACGCTTAAACCGCTGAACCGATTTAGATGAAATTTTGTACAGAGATAGATTAGACCTTGGAGAAGGCTTCCTTTTGTCGCGAGAAAATGGCTTGAAGGGTTTGAAATAGGGGATCAAAGTTTGTGTGGGAGTCCGTCATTATTGAAGACAAAACCATGTATTTAGGCATTTGATAAAAAATAAATAAACATAAAAATATGTTAAAGCGTTATTGAAAAAATAGTATCTTTAAAATAAAATGGCTGCCAAAAGTAACTACCTATTCCAAGGGAACGAAATCGAATCATAAATAACTCTTTCAGCCATGTTAAGTTAAGTCCCAGATGTTAATAAATTAAGACCTATCAGATTAGAGCACCCTTTTTTTTTTGATGTCGGAGGATTCTCATGGAAATCCTCCACCCTGGGGCGGGTGGAGGGGTCTGTCAGACTCTTACTGACTAAAACCACCTCGGTGTTCCATCTCCCACCTACGCCGGGGATCGCGGGAACGTATGCGACTTCCGCAATAGATCAGAGCACCCTACGTTTACCTATTATACCGGGCAAATGAGCTGTAATTATATAATCTGACACGACTCATAGTTCGTATTGGTTTAATAAAAATGTCGTAGAACACGAATTGATATTATTTATTGTATGTAGGTACGTATTGTAACTAGGTATGTTGTAACTGATCAATCTGTTCGAAAGAGGTACCGCGGCCCTGGAACGCAAAGGGCTTTAGAAGGAACACGGATGGGTTTTAGTCAGTAAGAGTCTGACACGCCCTTCCGCTCCACCCAGAGCGGATGAAGTCATTTAATGATTTCCCATCCTTAAAAAAAAAAAAAGAGTGGTCACTAACCAGTAATCTAGTGTAACTCGCGCCAGTGGCTCATATGCCAGTTGACTGGCTGTACTTATCGTCAGACATTTTACACACTCGTGTCTTTCTTAAGATTTATGCTTGCACAATTTGTTGCAAGTTGATAGTAAATTACGGAATAGTTTGTGTAAATCATATCACGTTCACATTTCTTTGTAATAGGCATGTCGTTTAACGTAAGTATGTGATAATGGTTGGGTGTCGTGAATTTCTTTTATATGATATCATTGAATGGGTAACGTTTCTTATGGACTGTGAAAGTGACACGTTTAGAAAGGGGGAAACTACTGAGATGTTAACTAATAGAGACGTGTAGAAGAAGATGTAGACATGTTTCGCCGAAACCTAATTAATAATAAACTCATAAAATAAGGGTCGGAATTTTATAATTCTCGATGTAGGTATTTAATCCTGTAATAGATGAATGACAATTTAATTAATTAAAATCCTTATATACCTTCTTAATCAAAACTTGTTAAACTCATAAACATTTAGGTTGTAAAAATGTAGAGTTTATAGATTTAAGAAACTTTGGAATTACGAGTACCAAGCGAACTTCAGAAGTTATGCAGAAATAAAATAAAACTTAAAATACACGCTGAAATTTTAATTGTTGTTTTCCTGCGGCAGAACGATTAGCCATCAGTAGTACTATCAAAACATAAAGTTAAACTTAAAAAAATAAAACTGTATTTTTTTCAAATAAGTACTTAATTAAAAATATATATTCATAAACTCAAAAACTTGAGAAGCAATAGTAACTCACTAGACGTGACATTGGTACTACTGGCAGAGCGGCGGCGCGCCGATAAAGTGAAAAGCGATTTATAAATGTTCAGAGCAAAATAAGCTCTCGCGCGTAGGATTTTTTTTTGTTTATCACAATTGTTATCTACCATTTATTGATTTTAATTTTTTTTTTTTTCATAAATCAATTATATTGCCCAGACAAACACATTTCGCTGCGAGAAAACAACCATTTAAATTTCAGCTTGTATAAGTAACCGAATTAAGAACCTCTTCCTATTTTAAATTGGTCAAAAATGGGTACCTACTTACACGACACACAAATGACTCTTTTGATCTTATGGCAAAGCCAATTTTTCCCAATCGCTTGTACACATTCCCTATTTTCTAGAACTTTTTCTCTCTTATTCCAGCTCTTGACCTGAACCAAGTGACAGTCTACGAAGGAGAACCACCCGAGGACCCAGACACCACATTCACGCTCAACGAGCACTACTTCAAACAGCTGGTGACGGGTCGAGAGGATCCCAGGGTCATCATGCAGGCCGGACGATGTTCTGTCACTGGAGACATCATGAGGGCAATGCAGCTTGAACCTTATATTAAGTTAGAGTAGGGTTTAGTGTCCAGTAGCATAAATTAAGGTCATTTTCATCGTCATAGATCATTCATGTAGCTCAGCAACATTTGCATGCCATCCGAGCACTACTTCAAACAGCAAGTGACCGGGCGAGAGGATCCCAGGGTCATCATGCAGACCTGACGATGCTCTATCACCGGAGACATCATGAGGGCGATGCAGCTTGAACCTTACATCAAGTTCGAGTAGATTTTAGTTTCTTTGTAGTGCATTTCATCGCCATAGATCATCAATGAAGCCCAATACTGGCGCAATATCTGCTCTAATAGCTGCTTACCCTTATTTTAAATCATTGTCGTCACTTGACTCAGCCTCCTTCTATCAAATTAACGTTGTTTTTTATTGACAACAAGCTGTGCCCGTGGCTTCGCTCCCGTCACCTCCCGTCAACCGTTACCTACCCTACCCTGTCTACCTATCCTACTCTACCTACCTTACCCTACTCTACCCTACCTACCCAACCCTACCCTACTCCGCTACCCTACTCTACCCTACCCTATTATTCATTATCTCAGTAGTCAGTCACCGCTTTTCTAAACACACACCACATCAACCTATCGTCATCTGCCTAATCTTTCCCAACTATATTGGGGTCGGCTTCCAGTCAAACTGGATTCAGCTGAATACCAGTATTTTACATGGAGCGGCTGCCTACCAGACCTCCACAACACAATAACTGGGTAAAACGGTACCCCTTGGCAAGACTGGTATCAGATTTTTCTGGCTTCTGACTATTCGTAACGACTGCCAAATATCTACAAATGACAGCCGGGACCAACGGCTTAACGTGCTTTCCGTCTCACGGTCCGCAGACCAACCTCGGCAAGCGTTGCTTAACCTTGAAGATTGACCTGTGCAGCTGTTATTATTTAGCCACGAGCTCCACATCACCTCATCTACATTTTTGCATGACATCCAAGTTCTACATTAAAGAGATGGTAACCGGCCGAGAGGATCCCAGGATCGCAGATTGGCATGTACATTTTCATCATCATATTTCACACATTCATTCATATCTGGCTCTTTTGACATACCTACATATTTAAGCTGGGAACTGGGGCTCTACTATAAAGTCAAAAGATTATTATTCCGCTCTCAGAGGGAGACGGAGCTTTACATAGCAAATAGCGCTATCCCGTTTACATCATCGGAATTGGATGGCATTAGCACGTCATAGTAGGGCAACTGACCGGTGCTACCGATCTTCTGGTTAGGCAACGCTTGCCGAGATCAGACCTTGGATGGCTGGTCATCCATTACGTACCAAGACTCCTCCGTGCCTCAGAAAGCACGTTAAGTCGTTGGTCCCGGCTGTCACATGTGCAAATCCTTAACAGACGTTGTAGGTGGTCAGAAGTTAAATACTGCCAAGAATTCAATACTGCCAAGGGTAACACGATATTGCCAAGGGTAACACGATAATGCCAAGGGTAACTCGATAATGCCAAGGGTTACACGATATTGCCAAGGGTTACACGATATTGCCAAGGGTAACACGATATTGCCAAGGGTAACACGATAATGCCAAGGGTTACACGATATTGCCAAGGGTAACACGATATTGTAACACGATACTGCCAAGTGATGTCTATGACATCACTTGGCAGTATCGTGTTGCTCAGTTACTGGTTTGTGGAAGTAAGGCAGGCGCTCTATGTAAAGTACTAGTACTCAGCTGCATCCGATTTGGAACTTTCATATTTTCATATTCTATCATGATCACTTTTTTTTATTTGATTTAACCTTTTGAACGCCATTGTCACGACAAGCAAGTGCGTGTCCTGTCCGCCAAACGTCACGAATATGTGACAAAAAGTACGGCGAATTTGTGGCTTGGCGTCGGGGACACGCCGATGCGTTTATGCTCTGGCGTTCAAAAGGTTAAGGATGGGAAATCATCAAATGACTTCTTCCGCTCTGGGTGGAGAGGAAGAGCGTGACAGACTCTTACTGACTAAATCCATCCGTGTTCCTTCTAAAAGCCCTTAGCCGCGTTGACTCTTTCGAACAAATTCCGCAACCCTTAATCAGTTTATCATTAGTTCATCAAGTACGAGAATTGCACGTATTCAAGTACGATCTGTTTACCTTTGCCTGGTCTAGTTATCTACCACTTGTATACTTAGGTACAGGTTTTCATAAAGTAACTCCGGAAACCTGACCTCCTAACTGCCAAGACGAATGGGATTTGGTACAAGGGCACACCTTTGCCGCAATTATTATGTTTTATTATGTAGCATTTAAGTTGTAAATGATAAGTTTGTTAAGCTTTAAATAAATATTATAAGTACCAGTATTTTATTGATTATATATAAGAGAATCAAACAATTTCAGAATTTTACGAAGGCTGGTGCAATTTGGCGCACGAAAAGAGTGTTTGGAAGAAATGGGGTAGGCCTTTGCCTGACCTGTATAGTCCCACAGCATTGCACCAGATGTCGAAAAATCCTTCTCCCATTCCCATCAAATATGGAACTCCTAATACTGATCTCCCCGTGCCGCTGCCAAACAGTTATTATAACTCAGGATCTCCTTTAGAGCGAACTATACAACTTCATGGCGATCCTTAGCTTAGCATGACTCATGGAGCCGGCTGGATCCTGCCAAATCTTATGGACAGATTTTCTGATTTCGGGAAAAAATATGATAAAATCTCGCCTGTGTCCTCTAAGAGTTAGAGAGAGGTGTGCAGTCTTAATATTACACCATTGCCAGTGTTTAAGTTTCATGTAATAGCTATGTATAATTTATGCCCACGCGACTGATAGCAATGGGCAATCCCATTGCTATCAATCGCGTGGGCATAAATTCAGACCCCCGGGAGTCTGAATTTCTGGTACTCAAAAACTGCGGATGGAGATCAAGCCAGTGCGCAAGCTGCCTCGTAGGATCGTGCGATAACCCCTGATGACTCTGACGGCCATCGCCCTTAGAACAGAGATGATGCTGGCCGTCAGGTCAGCCTCGTCAAAGTTCATACCCGCCATGGCAACGATGTCGTCTGCCCACGTACTTAATTTATTATTATGATTATAAGCGAAAGGCCTCCCTTCCTTCTATCCATTTAAGTCTTTCCTGGGCGATTTGAGCCCAATCCTTAGGTAGGACTCCAGCTCGTCTAGCCCTCTTCTTTTAGATCTACCGCGTCGCCGGTTCCTGGTGTTTGGAACCCAATCTGTGGTTACTTTCGACCAGTACTTACATCATCATCATCAGCCGAAGACGTCCACTGCTCTGGACATAGGCCTTCCCTAAATGGGGGTGGATTTGCCATAATCTTGCTTGGCAGGCGGGTTGGCGATCGCAGTGTAGCTGTTGCAATGCTGCTGCCCATACTCTGGTGAGTCCCTGAGTCGCCTCTTACAACACCCACGGGAAGTGATGGAATGGTGCTATTCTTTTACGTCCGACATACATACTCTTAATTACCAAACTAAGTACTTACCAAGTACACATTTCTCTAAACTCGGTCAAAAACAGTTGACGCGCGTATTTGACCCATTCTTAATATGGCATTAATAGTTTTAGACTTTGCTACTATTTTTTGTGGCGGTACCGTTAGCAACGGTACGTGAGATACATTTATATTTTATATCTGACGTGACTGACCGATGTAGGGCAACCTTACTTTTACAATTAGATGAAAGAAGCCTGATTAAGATTTATAGCAACTTAGTTTGACGGATGAGGAAAAAACGGCTTTTAATGAGTGAATGTAGCAACATTTCTTTTGGTTTTTTAGTTTTATTCTTACCAACGCTACCAACTACTTATGTCTCTATAACTAAAAAAACAGTTCGCTGGAAGGTGTCCATCCTAAAATGGGTGGGGATTAAACAGTTTAGGAGTACTTACAGGTGAAACCATAGATATCTATAATAATTTCTATGGATGAAACGGACGTTTGTCACATATGTGTAAGTGATTAGGCGCTTAGTCCTAAGTTTGCAATGTACCTACAAATTATAAAACTATAGTGTACTCATTGTGGAGAAGCTTTATAATAAATAAATACATAAAATATTTGTTGTATCAGACTGACCATTATATTTTTATTTTTATTTTATTTCAATAAGTACAGTTACAGACTACAGACTAAGATAATTCAGCACAGCTATGAAAAATATACATTACATAAATCTGAAGTCCAATTATTACTGTACACAGCATTCAATGTCTAATATGCTTCATTAGTGACAGTTAAGGTTAAATAATATGGACAAGTTAAGTATTGCAATTATAATTTATACAAAGAATTTCTAAATTCGTTAAAACTGTTTAAAAACAAGTCCACCTTAGAGCATATTTCATTATATTGACTGCACATTCTAGAAATCTAGACAACGGATTGTTTTCAGAAACATTATAATGAAAGAAAGAAGCCGGGTAAACCGACAGAGGGTAGTGTACCCGTGCAGAAAGATCTGGATTATATTTTCGTGGTCATTAATGACTGATAGAATAGTATCATCACCCTGGTGTCCACCACATTCAGCGACAGCAAAATTTGCCTTCGTTTTGCTTGCTTCAACCTCAAAACTAAGTCCTAATACGAGTAACCTACGTCATAAACATCACCTCACACCTGACAGCCGCAACATTCTGTCAAACTAACAACATGCCAATAAAATACACTAAAACAAAGTATAGCTCTACTCGACGGACTGGTTTGCGAACGGTACCCGAGGTTCACCCGTAGCCCCGTAGGTCATGCACCTCGGCCGGCCGCTCGAAATAGAGCCGTCTTCAATAGGTTAAGGACGTATTTTTATGTGATGGGTGGGTTCCTCATATTTATTGATATGTTCAAGTAGCCGCGGTTAGCCAGCTGCAGTTTGTGGTTTGGGTCTTGGTGTTGAAGCTTTAACTCCATCATTCCATGAAACATAAAAGAGCAAGGCCAAAGGATTTTGTTCACAGTCTTTGCGACTGTTTTACATAGGCTAAAGTCGAGTTTCGGAATCCGTGAAAATACGTACCGAAATAGTCATAGAACTATTGGTATGGTACGCACTAGATCCGACTTCCGTCATCCAATTTCTCTCTGACATCCATAGTCTCCAATTCAGAAGAAATATTGACGGACCGAAGTAGCCGTAGACTGTTTATATGAACGCTTTCGCATTACCTCGGAATCAAATCGGACATATCCGTCTGTCTTCGTACGTACGTACAATGGCAGTCCCAGAAGTTGACGCCGATTGAAAAGACACATAATTACTCAACGATGTATAAGCTCTCCTAAGCTCTGCGTAGGAATGACGTAGATATGCCAAAAATGGCTTTTGAATGATCAGTGCGTGTGTGCCAATGCAACAGATATCTGAGTAGATTTTTGAAAAATTGCAAGAAGGACTTTGTGGTGTTCTAAATAGCGCGCTGCAGTTTCCGTAACCGTCCATCTTCTCTGAAGGCCATTGATGATTCCTGATGAGTCTCATTTGCTCCGAGAATACCTTTGTGTTTATTATGATTGCTGGAGACGCTTCCCGAGTATCAAATCTTTTTCACCGCCAGTGAGCACTTGGTAAGTTCATTATCATCCACAGCCCGACTTCTCCCGACTTTAGCTTGAGCCAATCCCTCAATGCATAGTAATCCAGGTAGGCCGTCATGGCTACCATCAGCTAAAATTAGTGTTTTCAGATACAAGCTTATCATTTCTGGGAGAAGTTTAGGTTAACGGAGTCAGTAGGTCGTTAGTTTGTCCCTAAACTATTCAGCAAGCTTGTGGGAATTGAAAGAAAAAAAATATTTTCTTTAGATTCTCAAAGTGTGAAGACGAGCTATTTCTAATGAAATCTATAAGTCTAAGTATAGCTTTCAGATATGCAAGTACCGGGATAGTAAAATCTAGTTACTGGTTACGGGTTCATCTGCCTAGCCTTTTCCCAACTATATTGGGGTCGGCTTCCAGCCAAACCGGATTCAGCTGAATACCAGTATTTTACGTGGAGCGGCTGCTATCGTAAACTGGGTGACACGGTACTTCTTGGCAAGACTGTTGTCAGATTATCTGGCTTCTGACTATCCGTAACGACTGCCAAAGATCTACAAATGACAGCCGGGACCAACGGCTTAACGTGCTTTCCGAGGCACGGAGGAGTCTCGGTATGTTAAGATGGTCACCCATCCACAGACCAACTTCCGCAAGCGTTGCTTAACCTTGAAGATCGACCCGTGCGGCTGTTATTATTTAGCCACGAGCTCCTCACGAGTTACTGGTCACGGGTTATGACGGAAAATTCCGGGACATTCCTGGGCCATCGGCCATCTGGCCTAGGCGAAATAATACATATCGCCAAGCAAATGAGCAGACTCTTTTAAACGCAGAAGATTTTCCTTCAATCTACGGAATCCCAATCAATGTTTAATCATTATAAAACCTGTCGGTATGGAATTGCAGATGTCAAATCCGGTTGTTAACTAGATTATCTACAAGATATAGGTAGAACATACGGTTGGCTGCCTAGTAAAGAACCTAATATGTAGCAAAATAACTTTCAACAGTATGAAATTATGAGCACTTTTCTTAGCCCCAAGACTCGTAGTAAATAGCCATAAAAAATAACTTTGCGGGTCAAATGAGCTGTAATTATATAATCTGACTCGACTCGTATTTCGTATTGGTTTAATAAAAATGTCGTAGAACACGAATTGATATTATTTATTGTATGTAGGTACGTATTGTAACTAGGTAAGTAGGTATGTTGTAACTGATCAAGAAGTTGCGGAATTTGTTCGAAAGAGTCACCGCGGCCCTGGAACGCAAAGGACTTTAGAAAGAACACGGATGGGGTTTAGTTACTAAGAGTCTGACCCGCCCTTCCGCTCCACCCAAAGCGGAAGAAATCATTTGATGATATCCCATCCTTAAAAAAAAAACATCATGAAGACTTGTCAATATAACATGTTAATTTAAGCTATAATATGACATTCAGCAAAACATACGTTTGAAAAAAGCAAGAAAGTATCGTTAAGTCAACATACGATCCTTCGATTGCCCTTATCCCAATTAATTTGGAGCAGATACGCTACTATAATCATACTAAACCACTAAATTACCCATAAGTACTAAAAATAAGTCCTTGAAACGTATAATATTTCCTCTCAATAATACCATTAGACATTACGCATAGAGTTATCCAGTTCTACGAGTAACTTAACTAGTAACTAATTAACTTTTAGTTAGATAATCGTTAGAACGTTCCGGTGTTAAGGACAACTGCAAGAACCTTTACAAGGAATAAATATGCACTTGATGTACTGGCGGGAGCAGAGGTGTTTGGCAAGAGATACTGGAAATTACATTGGAAAATCTTCGCACGTATCATCCCAAGAACTTTACAATAAAGATATTGATTAAATTAATTTACCACATCATCTTATATCCGCTGTAAACCGGAACATTAAGGTTGATACAAGCCTTCTTGCAAAGGTTGCACGCATAGTTTTAGACTGTGTACTATGAGTTAAAGTTTCCGTGGAATATCTACCCAGAAAGACTTGCTGAATCAGAAAAAGCGAGCTGCCAGTTTGCTTAAGCTTGTTTCAGCGTATTTTACTGTAGATACTTACTACCAGGAAAGGGCTTGATGTTATCCTTAGCTTTACCACACACTATCAGCGATGACAGCAAAGAAGTTTTTCCATTATTGGTTTTAACCCTTTAACGGGCATAATAATTTGGAAATCAAAAAAATATGCCAAGAATCGTCATAATTTGGTAGGCATTATGGATAAAACATTATTATTATTTTTTTATCCTATTTGAATATTTAATGAACGATTGATATGTCTTGAAAATACCATTTTAATACAATAGAATAACTAATGGTAATATTATCATCGATTTATGAACTGTGAAATATGGTGGTAAAAATATTCCCTCTGCTTTAGAAAGGGTTAACACCTTCTTAGGTTCTTGTTTTCTTAAGCCTCAAAGAACGACAGAAAAAAATCATATTTTTCTCACACATGCTCAGCACTAGAAAATCAAATATAACAGTTACGACTACGTTGGTAAAGTCTATTTTTGCTAAACAAGTTCTGTGCATCTGACTTCGCATGTCTGGTAAGTTGCTCACCACTTTTGCGCTCGACTGCACCGGTATATCCAGCTCCCTAAGCCGGAGTGGTTTATTTTATTATTTACACGACGCTCTTGAAAGGCGACCGTGCCAAACACACGCACAAACATAAAAGTTTACTCTTTATAATATTTATTTTAATTTTAACTGTGAACGTTTATGTTTGTTTGAAAATGTACAAGAAGATTTTCTTTTTAATTTTCGCGGCAACACTGGCTGTGAGCGATGGTAAGTGTTCGTTTTTTTCTGTTTTAATTTTGGATGACTTAGATTTTTTTTAATTTATGGTTGTGATTTAAAGTGTAGCACAGGACTTATAATTATGTGACCTATGTCTTTAATTAATTCATTTTGTTTTGAAAAATTAGTAGTAAGTAGGTACTTACCTAATTTTGGAAAGTTTTAGCCCGAAAAGATTCCTATGTAATAATTAGATATCTACTTGGAAAATTAACGTTAGTTAAACATACACATTTTTTAGGATAGGTATTTAAGAATATTTTATTTCAGACACGAATTCATACGGCATTTTATCAGTGTATTTGTTTAATTAATTAATAGATACTTATCTTAATGAACTTAGTTCGATCTCAATCAATAGGTGTTCAGCCCACGAATTACGAAATAAGCCGAAACCAGCTGGGCGGTAAGTTCTGCCAATTTACCACAGATTTTGTCATTACCATTTACTGACTGACAAAGATTGGTCATTCTCATGGTTGTCATGTCATTACCGTTCTCATTATTTGTCACAAACGCATGTCATTTCGAATTGATGGATATGTTCATCATTAATCAAATGGTGAGGTAATAAAACTGCATGAATTCATTTGTTTCTGAGTTAACAGTCATCCATCACGGAAATTAATTTAACGATTTGCACAAGCCACCAGCCCCGGTGTCGCACGGGTAGCTGAGCATAGAAAAGCTCCCAGACGGCGTGATTTTTCCAATATATTCAACAATAGAATAGAATAGAATACTCTTTATTATATACACCATATAAGTTACAGAAACTATAGATAAGGAAAACATCAGGTACATAGGGTGACACAATGCGCGGCCTTATATTTCAGCCTTTTACATAAAACCTTAATGAATTTAAATACGAATACCTAAACTAAACCTTCCTCATAATTACTCCTTCTATTGGTAAAACCATTTGAAAATCCGTTCGGTAGTTATGAATTTATCGCGTTCAGTCAGCGATTGACGCATTTTTTTTTAGTGGCATCTCGCAGTTCTACCTATGAGGTTGTCGACTGCTTAACCGGGCTTGCCTGTGGCGACCTTAATATAAATATTATAGCCTCCAGGCAGGGCTTATTTAAACTTACAAACTAAGCTACTACACGCTAAGGGCACCCCCTGTGGGGTACGGGCCTCGGCTTATGGCGTCGTGCGATTGACGCAGCGGGGGGACTGAGTTTTGAAATATGCAGTGATAGTGACAACGCTTGCTTGTCGTGTTATTCAGGTGGCTGCAAGCGTTCCTGCTGAGCACAAGACCTAGGTTTCGATTCCCGGGCCGGATTATTGGGATTTTACATCTGGAATGATCGGTTCAGTTGCAGCCCGAAGTGCTCTTATTACATAGAACTTAAACATGGTAAAAAATTAAGTGTTTTGTTAAAAATTAGCACTTCCTTTTAGTTTGCTATGTGTTTTTAGTTTATTATTACCAGAGATCGGAATAGGTACACTATATTTACCCTAAATGTTCGTGGAAGTAAGTAACATAGAGTTGATAATACCTCCTGTAAAATCCGGAATCATCAAATACCTAATTTCCCAGAATTTGATCCTTAGTAGCGTCACTTTCGGAAGGTGTTTTTTCAAAATCAACCGGTTCGATTCCTGGGAATAGTTTTAGTTTTCATCAAAATCGGGATCGAAACTACTTTCAGGGTTTTTCGATATTCCTCATAGTTTCGGATTTGGCCATCCAAGCACACTTTAAAAATTCACCCTGTTAACTATGCTACTATTCCCTAATATTTATAAATGTGAAAGTTTGTGGGGACGGGTGGACAGATGTTTTATAGACACACGTATAACCTATGTGGGTGTATATTTATAATCTGGATTAACACGGAATAGATACCTGCTCGTTATCCTGATCTGCCGGTCGATTCTGTAAACATGTCGAAGTGAAGGCGCGGGTGAAGTGATCACGATGTGAGCTGTCAATCCTTATACTCAAGATAGAATGACAGCTCACTTCGTAATCACGTGACATCCTGATTACATGGATTGACAGCTCACCTCGTGATCACTACAACCAAGCCTTCACTTCGACATGTTTACAGGATCGACCGGCTGAAGTCCACGCAGGCGAAGTCGTGGACAAAACTCATATTTCTCGATATTTTCAAACTAGGTAGGCTTCCAGACTTGGTTGCGGAATTAGTTCGAAAGAGTCACCGCGGCCCTGGAACGCAAAGGGCTTTAGAAGGAACACGGATGGGTTTTAGTCAGTAAGAGTCTGACACGCCCTTCCACTCCACCCAGAGCGGAAGAAGTCATTTGATGATTACCCATCCTTAAAAAAAAAAAGGCCTCCAGACTTCCTATCTTCATTTAACTAGGTATCGTCATCTTATTTAGATAGCCAACTACACTTCAAATACCCACCTAAATAAAGTGTCTGGTTAAGTGTTTGAAGAATCATTTGTTCCACTAAATTAATTTCGATGCGAGGAAATCTGTGCTTTACTTATAAACTGAAAATAACTCGGAAAATTATATGGTTAGAAGCAATTACATGTTATGTTGTTGAATGAGTTTCCTAATACGTGTATTTAAGACGAGACGACGAGAGAATGTCTTCTAATGTCGTCTTTTGTAATACGCACAGCAAAGGAGTGGAAATTATATCTATGAGTGGAACTCTCTGCCTGCGTCTGTGTTTCCGAACGCATACAACCCTCATCTCTTCAAAATTAGAGTGAACAGGCTTCTTCTGGGTAAGCTCGCTCCATCGTCGACTTTGTCTGTGTCATCTATGACCTAGACTAGAGTCAAGAGCAAACCCATATCTATTAAATAAAAAAAAATGTTCTGGGTAACACCCGATCTATTTTGAAGTTGTCATCTACTACGTCTCCGAGTCCTGAGTTTAAGTCCCGGGCTAGTCAAATGACGAAAGATGAACTAGTCTTGATTTGTGCCCTGGTTAGTAGGAATTTGCTGGCTTTAATATATCGCTTGCCTAGGTAACTAAAGTAACACAAAAACAGATTTAAAAAAAAAAAAACACTATTTTTTCTCCTGCTACTGTTATTGTTGCGTTATCCTCCACTATATTTGTTTTTGATATTTATTAATTTGACTATACTTTAAAATGTAGGTAAATAGATAGAGTTACACATTTTTTATCAAGACGCATTATAGTTTTAATAAAAACCAACATTTTGGGGTATGACCCCGTTCATCCAAACAAGCGACATGGAGCTTGAATATTACCTTATCTACTGGTGAAATAAATCTGCCGGTCGATTCTGTCAGCATGTCGAAGTGAAGGTTTGGGTGAAGTGATCACGAGGTGAGCTGTCAATCCATACAATCAAGATGTCACGTGATCACGGAGTGAACTGTCATTCCATCATGATTAGGTATATGAATTGACATTTCTTCGCCCTCACTTCGATATGTTTACAGAATCAACCAGCTGGTTTAAACTTCACATCTGTATCCCGGGAATACATATTCCATGAGATACCTTCGTATGTGCATAGGTATGCGTATGAAGATTCCCTACTTATTTTTTTTTTCTTTAGTCATATGTAAGGAAAGGTCTAGCAGTCGCAAACCGCAACTGTTTCCTTGAGCGTGAGGTCCAGGTTTCGATTCCTAGATCAGGAAGTGTTATTGGGCCATTTCTTTTGAGTCCGGAAAATTACCTAATAACATCAAATTAGCAGCCCCACCGAAACCTATTTCTACTTGTCAAAGCCATTAGCACCATTATTCACTCCAAAAAAATCGAATGTGTCATCTTCAGAATGAATAGCGTCACGCTAAACGAACGTTAATTAGGTACCTAGGCTAATTACCAAAAATAAGGAAACATCACAAGGTCGGCAGTTTTGTTACTTTTTTGACGTACCTACCTAATTCAGATTCAACCATAATCAAGATGAGAATAGCTAATTCATTGTTTTTGTGAAGATGCATATCTATTTTACATTAAGACATTATTATTCATAATCATATTATTATAACAGATTCGCTTCCCATATGGTTAAGGGCGATTTGTGTTCAAAATGCATGTTGAATAAGGTTTTGTTTATCTTGCTATTGTGCGCATGAGTCGTGTGAATGAACTGCGTTTTAGAGGCTTTAATTATAACATAACATTATTACATAAAACAAACAAAACATTACACGGATATTTGTGATCAAACAATTAATTCATTGCTAGGTACTAAAGTTAGATACTATCTACCTACAACTCTACCTCGTCATAAACTACATATTATTCTATCTATACTTAGTAATATAATAATAAAGCTAAAGAATTTGTTTGGAACGCGCTAATCTCTGGAAGTAAAAGTTGAATTTAGAAAATTCTTGTAAATGGTAGCCACATTAATGAGGAAGGCTATATGCTATACGGGCACGGGAATAAAATATGGGAATGGGAAAAAACGGGATATGCGCGAACGAAGTCGCGGGCAAATGCTAGTATCAAAATATTTACCTAGGTACCTAATTAAGTAATAGGTAAAATTATCACATGCACGCTATTTTATTCAAGAATCAAATCCTATTTATTATACCTACTTACTTAAGTAAGTTTTTTAGACTCTGAACGAACATACATCTTGCAAATTCACCAGCAGGCCAATTGAATTATTACCAAGCAGCTGTCTCAGGTCGCTCAAACTGAACGAATACAACACACAACTTACCGTTATGATATTGGGTTCACCCACGGTCCACCAAGCTCACGGGTCCATCCCATAAGGTAATCACAACTAACGATCATCACCTAACCATTCACCAACAGGTTTCGGAATAAGAGAAGTACTGGACTTTTTGTTAGGAGGCAACTACGGCAACTATCCGTACCCCGTGGGGCCGGGCCAATACGGGCAGGGCCAATATGGAGGGCAATACGGCCAGGGGCAGTATGGAGGAGGACACTACGCGCCGCCCGGCCCGCCCGGGGCGCATCCAGGATGCCCCCTGTGTGACTCTTCCGTGTACAGCTACTGCTCACATAAGCAGGCCCATGATTCGTGTTGCTGCAGTTCTGTATGTAAGTATTCCATGATTATTTTGTATTAAATCATTCAAAAGTTGGCGGGATGAACTAGACAAAATTGACAATCATATCCACACTAGCGCAGTGGTAAAAACCAGTAAATTATGAACTACAACACTGTTTAGTGCTGGGCACGCTAGGGCCAGAGCCTGCCAAGGCTCTTTTCGGAATTTGTTCGAAAGAGTCACCGCGGCCCTGGAACGCAAAGGGCTTCAGAAAAAACACGGATGGGTTTTAGTCAGTAAGAGTCTGACACGCCCTTCCGCTCCACCCAGAGCGAAAGAAGTGATTTGATGATTTCTCATCCTTAAAAAAAAAACACTAGTGCGTTGGAGAAGGCTCGAAATAGCAAACACGCAAGTAACACACACTCGTTTCAATCTATTAAATGTGTGCAGGCGTTTAAGTTTTACATTTTTGTTTCTTTTTTCCATTTTCTCTGATATTTTTACACGCTCCCATTTCGAAGTGCTTGCAAGCTCGAAGTTACTTAGTTTACAAACAACTTGTCCACAGGCATTTATAAGTTAGCTTTCGTGGTACCACAAACACCATGTAGGCAGCACTTCTCAGTTTTCAAACACGGAGAAGTGTGCTACATGGTGTTTGAAACTTTCCATAAGCAAACTAAATCACCTTTTTGAGTAGGCAATCGTAATTCTGGGTCAGCTAGCTCCATCGTCGACTTTGTCTCTGTCATCTATGACCTAGACTAGAGTCAAGAGCATACCCATGTCAAATAAAAAAACCCTTTACGATTGAAAGCGAATTTTACCTTCAAAACAAAACTCTGTGGTACTAGTACAAGCTGAGAACTCCACCTTAACTACTTGCCCTAACATTTCAGTCAACCCCTACAATTGCGGAAAGACTGACTGCAAGTTCCTGTACGCCAACTCCTGCGATGAACACCAGCTCATCACCAACTGCTGCTGCGTCGACCTTTACAAGAATAACGTGCAAGGCGACAATCTCGTGCCTGTCGTCGTATAAGCCACTGTAGTGTCATAAAAAATTAAGTTAGTGTAACTAAGGTTGTTCCCGATTGCATCAAACTGATAATGTAATACTATGAAGGGGAAATATTTTCAGCAGTTTTCAGAAATACCAGTAACTTTTAAACAAGAGGTTTTCGGCAAGCGTGCCCTGTCGTCATACAATTCATCGCTTATGTGTGTAGCGAGATAAAAAAAAATCTGAAATACCTAGGTACCTAATATGAAAAGGCTGTAAAATTCCTTCTTATTTACTTGCCAATTCGGTAATTTAGTTTGATGCAACGGGGTTTATTTAAGTATAGTTTGTAATCCATGAACTCATTCAGTCATTGTAACATTAAAGTACATCGATATGTTGTAACCATAATGCTGATACTTTGTTTTACCTATTATAGTATTTTTACTTTACGTTTTCTGAAATAACTTTTTGAACGTCAGAGCATAAACGCATCGGCATGCCCCCGAAGCCAAGCCACAAATTCGCCGTACTTTTTGTCACATTTGTGACGTTTGGCGTACAGCACGCGCTTGCTTGTCATGTATACATAACACTGGCGTTCAAAAGGTTAAGAATTTGAAGTAGAGCATTTGTCAAACTTAACTTTAGGCTGGAAGCTTGGCAAACATTGGCACAAAAGTGTCGCGGAGACGCAAACCCCAAATACTCAGTTCAGAAACAGGCCCTAAGATAGATAGAATGATCTCCAGTGATCGGACCAATCGGGAGCTTATATACCTCAACTTCTTCCCGTGAAAGAATAATATGGACATTCCTTTCTGAATAAATAAGTAATCCCGGGTTCCCGAGATTGAACAATAAATGGTGCTGGACATAAAATTACAATTGTTTAAATTCCCTAAGTAGTCAAGGCTACATGTCTGTTACTAAACTAGTTCTCGTAAAAACTTTAATAGTTAATTAAAAGTTCCATTAGAATCGGTTCTTTAAATAAAAAAAATACAATGAGAGTTCTAACTCTATATTTTTAGCAATCCAGGAATTTCGAACGATTCCGGGATCCGGGATTCTGAAAAGCATGTCCGTATTATACTTTCGTGGGTATAAAAGTGAAGTTTAGGTACATTATCAGATCAATTAGGACTAAGGTCATGTCCAAAACCAGTCGGCCATAAGAAAATTTGGGAATATCAGAAAGGAAAAGAAAAAACAACAACTTACTTATAGGTACTTATTCATGAACGCACCACAAAAATATTCGTACACCATACATACAGTCGCTAAACCGTAAAAAATCGCTAACGCCACTGAGTGGCCACATTGGCATCGGTAGTTGAGACAACCTTACGCTATTACAATGAAGTGATCATATTACTAACATTAGTTGTTGTCAATGGCAGTTTTAAACCAGCGTCTTAGCTATTGGGGCGAAGTTTGAGCAACTTGGGGTATAAAAATAAGAGGTTTCCGCAATAGATTATGTCGACTCGAACGAGTGATCAAGATCATTTATCTAAGCTCACATTAAATCTGTTTTTAGGCGAAATTACGCCTGATCTTAGAGAGCAGGTCGTGCTGCCAATGTGTGGTCTCTTGCAGACTCTCACCGGGGTTACTTTCTAAAATATTATCACAAAAATCTGTCCTAAGGACCAAATACCCTCAAACTTTAAAACCGTTGCTTTCATCAAGCCCAGGAGTCGCCGGTACAATAATAATATCAAGCCTTGTCATGTGAAATGTATTAGTTCAAATATGAAATGTCTATTCTAAACGTGCAAGCATTTCTAAATCTACAATCACTGGGATCACAGCGAACTATTAACTTTTATTTTAATTCAAAACTGCCATTAACACGTCATATCTCGATATAACAAGTATATTAATACAGTGTTATGAAATTCTATATTAAATTCCCGTTGTCGGGCTTCGCAGTATACTTTAGGCGGCCATACAAAAGTGAGATACCTAACCTAGCTCATAAACATCGTCAATTAATGATCACAACTCACTCTATTCGAAGCGTCAGTTACATAAACAAAAATACTGAAAGGTATAATCGACTGTTTATTGCATATTTAGTCGATTTATCATCGTATTCGATTCGTCAACTAAACGCGTCGACAGTTTTATTGTAATGTTAACCTAATTTGTATACCTCTGCTGGATCACAAAAGCACTATTTTAGTAGAAAAACAACCATTCTAGCTCGACTCATATTTTATTTAGATCTGATATCACTCAACCATGCATCAATAAAACATATCAAAAACCAAATTATCGTATCACACAAACAATAAAGTAATGGAAATAAACTAAACCGAATAAAGTGAGTTGAAACAACTGAATTTTTAATTAATTAAAAATTACGCAGCGACCATATTTACTTAAAATCTTGTTATTACAAAATTCGTTTACTAATTTACTTACCAGCCTTCGGACATAGTTTATAGTTGCCCCCAGATACAAAGCGACGATAAAAATATCATAAACATTACACCCATAGCTCGCAACAACCATTTTTAAGCATAGATGCTAACGAGAGACAAGCCCGTCGAATCGAAATGGCCTAACAAAAATTATTGACCCTTTTACAGCTACGTCGCCGAAATTTCCAAAAAGAAAAATCACAATGAATCAATTGATCAGGTCAACTTTAAAAAAAAATAAGATACCAAATTGTAAAACTTGCGAGGAAAAGACTAGAGTTAAGCCATTCGCGCGAACAGGCTAACTGTGCATACAATGTTTATTAGTGAAAGTGCAAACTTCAGAATATTGAAAAATCTAACGGTATGAGGTGTAGAAAATCCAGCAACACCACACACCTTTCGTATTAACCAAGACAGTGAATTCAAATTTCAGTACAGTTCTAAGCACATCAATTTTGCTTGTATTTGCAATACCAACAATGAGTATAGTCAATTATACGTCAAAAGTAACATGAACTACAAAAACTTAGGGTCTTCCAAATTCGAACTGTTACCATGGACGTGCAAATAACTTAAACTTAAGCGATGATCGCACGAATACAAGGCAAACCAGATCGCGTCGTCGCGCCGACAGAGGGCGCCTTGCAGTTGAGCCGAACAAATGAACGTGACGATCGCGTATTCTCGCAATGGTTGCTTTGTAAGACGACGCCTTAGGGACTAAAGTGTAAGTGTCTTAGGGACTAAAAACTCTGTAGCATGAATTTCCTCAAATAAACCAGCTGCAGAGGGCGACGGAGCTTTAATCGGAGTAAGTAACGGTGAAGGCTGGTATGGCAGTGGTCCGGCCGGGCTATCAGCGCATCCGGTAGTGGTTCTTCTCCCGCACCTGGCACAGCTCGCCTTTGAAGTCGATCTCGATCTCGAAGTCCAGGTCGCGGTTGTTCCGCGCATTCTGGCGCATCGAGAACGTGCCCGTGATCTCCTCGAACTTTTTTACCTGCAGTAATATTAAGTTTTTGGTAAGTATTTTTAGATGTTAAGGGAACTATGCAAATGAAAGGAATCTGAAGGGCAGTACTTGAAAAGCGTTCAAATTCACAACAACAACCAAAAAATCACCTCTAACTTCTACATTTTGAAATTTTTTGACATTGACTGTCACTGAAAAATAATGAAACGAAAAAAAAAAGCGGTTTTTTGAAAACTTCCCCTTTGCTTCCAAAAAATAAGCAAGTCTACCTTGGAAAAACGATGACTAAAAAATCATAACTTATATACCTCTCAGTATAGTAGTAAGGTCTAAAGGTACCTTAGACCACAATAGCTAAGCTATATTGCAGAACATAAGTTACAGTAATGGTCAAGCTTGTAATAATAATAGCACTAATTTAATCTTGAAAAAAAAAAAAAAAATATATATATATTGTAAGTTGTACAAACAGCCAAAGCTATGGAAGAACGGAGTCTCCTAACACAGGCGTTATCATGCTTAAAAGGAGGCTCCAATCATAAACTAATTTAAACTAGTTGATACAGAAATAAATATTTTGTATTTGTATTTTTGTATTGTACTAATAGGCAAGGTTCCCCTCTGGATTGGTCAACAAGGACCGTTTCTATTGGTTTTATCGTCATTATCTTGCCCTTATCCCAATTTATTAGTGGGTCTTTATCTTCCATAGGACTCTGTTAGTCATCATTACATGGTGTTCATGGTTAAATAATAGCAGTCACATGGAGATCCGTGGATGGGTGGCCGTAATTTAAAGAAAAGAAAGATCATACCGAGATTCCAACAAGCCTAGGAAAGCACGTTAAGCTGTTGGTTCCGGCTGTCATTTGATCATTTTTGACAGTCGTAGTCAAAGTCAGAAAATTTCACCCGTTACTGGTACTGATATATAAAATACTGGTATTCAGCTGCATCCAACATAGTAGGAAAAGGCTAGGCAGAATGAGGCATCAGCGCAGATAGCATTAAACACTCACAGTCATGTAGTCGTCGAAGTAGAAGACGGTCTGCTTCCAGTGCGTGTAGGGCGCCTCGGGCGCGGTGCTGAAGCCGAGCCGCTTGTGCGACTTCGTGAACTCCACGTTGAAGAACGTCACCAGCGCCTGGATGAAGTCGTTGCGGCGCACCTGGCGTGGTAACAGAATTTAGGTAAATACCACATGATGTAGTGGAGTATCCTAGACGTTCTTCTCCATAGGGTCTACAACGCTTTAGAACGTGCAACTCTGGCGCGCTGGAGATGGGGGCGGTAAGTGTGTTTTTCTGCGGAACATGTTTGCTTCTTATCACTAAGATGGCAGAACTAGCTTCATATTTTTGAGGGACCGACTTCGATAATTCCAAAATAAAAAAAATATATAGAATTGGCCATTTTGTGGTGGGTTTTGAAATTTATCATAGTTATTAGTATTCTACTAGTCAAGCCTTTCATTTGATACAAATATTGAGAGAGTTGTGAAAAAATATGTAATCCGCCATTTTGTGGCGGCGGCCATCTTGGACCGATTTTCATCAAACATAGCTAAGAACACTCCCGAAGTCCCGACTAATCAAAGACACGTCAAAATTATAACACCCCGTCGTTTTGGCGTCGGGAGTTAAAAATAAATGTAAATGGTCAAATTTCAAACAAATATCAAGAAAATTCAGTCTATCTCGATACTTAGTTCGCCACACGTCTCTAAAGTCAACTACAAAGTTTATATATTAGCCAACAATAAATTAATTTTATAATAAGGTATTGACAATTAGGGTTCTCCTTACCTGTAGGTGGAACTTGGATTCGAAGTTAAGATCCTCTTTCTTCACTGTGTATAAGTCAATTTCTTTCAGTAAGCAGGAGTTGGTCACCACCTGAAGATGAACAAATTATACATTTAAAATAAGTACAGATTTTTGAAGTAATAACTTCTTATGGGGTCGAACCGCTACGTAACGTAACGCGTTACGGCGCCAGTCTGTCTGGCTTCCCTTTCTCTCTCACGCATACGGCAGCGGTAGGCAGGCTCTTCCTCTCTCACTCTAACCCACAGCGCTAGTCGTATTTCGGACAGACGCTTCCCATTTTAAATAGTTCAACTTAGATTAGTTTGAGTTATCACTTCTGTCGGGCGTCCCGAGACGCACACGTTTTTTTTTATTTCAGTGTCAACTTTTTTATTTTAACTTTTCAGGTAAGTTGGACAAGTACTGGAACTTTATATCGTGACCTGCCTGTCCTGTTCTCTGTACATTACAGGATCTTATGGACGTTACGGAAGGCACAAATCTCATAATCGTATTCTGGGAGATTTAGCATACACTGATACCCAATTTTTAGTATACCAGAGTTGGTAATTTAGCCAACCAATCACAAGACCTAACTTGACATTGAACAGCCAGGATATTGTTCCGACTTGCCTAGTTAAAATCTAAACATTATCATTGTTAATTGATTTTAAGTAATTTAATAAGTCTCTTCACAGATCATTCTCATCATCACTATTCAGGGAACACTGTGATCAAGGTTATGGCAGTATATCTTACCTGCTTAGCATCAACGACATCGACAAGCGGCTCGGAGATGGCCACCTTCCGGATGGAGGACATGTCGAAACCGTACACATCATCCCACCAGTTGATCTTCTCGTCTTTGTACTGACGGTCCTCGATGCCGCAGATGAATAGCGTGCATCTGTTGGTAGAGATACAAACTGTTTAGGAAGGAACTCGCACAGACAAACTAATTGATTATTGACAAAACTATTGACTTGATGTTTTACTATACTTTAGCTTCAAATTATAAATTGTTTTACATGTGACAATTTTACTGTAATTATTATGTACATAGCGAATATTCAACACAATATTTATTGTTGGAATAAATAAATGAAAAAAAAATGAAATTAAGATTTAGACAGCACTAGCAACCCGCCCCGGCTGAGCACGGGCAGTAGAGAGTAATATAAACTTCGGCATTTTTTTTCCGACGTCTTCAACAATCATCGTCATATTTGAGCCAAATTGCACAAAACCATACTGAATTATGCACGAAAACCTTCGTCATGATTCACTCCATCCATTGGTGAAAACCGTAAGAAGCCCGGTCGGTAATTTTGAGTTTATCGCGTACAGACGAGAACGTGCACGCCGTTGACTATGCCATCTAGTGTTACATATTCGAAACTTTAACGTTAAGCGTTTTTGCCGCACCTGTGCTGCCATCTAGAGTTCCTGCACGCTCCGTTTAGGGGAACGTACACGAAGTAGACTATGCCATCTAGCGTTGCAATTTCGAAACTTATCAGTAAAATACAACCTCTAACTGAATAAACGCAATACCTCTTATAAGATAAGAGGTATTGCGAGGAGTGTTACTATGGGACCAACACTGAGATCGCGAAAATAAATCGACTCCCCCATACATTTAAAATAAAAAATAAAAATAAAATAAAATAAAATAAAATAAAAAGCCTTTTATTTCTTGCATTATAAAATCCAGCTTAATAATAGATTAAAAAAGTTGTTTGGAAAAGAAAATTAATACATGTTAGTTTTTTTTTTACAATCTATATCTTGATACTATTGTTAATTGCAAGAACCCCTCCTCAGGTGAAGGTGAAGGCCTCCTCTAAAGAAATCCATTTATCTCTGTGTTGCGCTGTTTGTGGCCAGCAGGGGCCAGCGATTTTGACTATTTCGTCTTCCCATCTCATATAAGGTCTGCCTCTGAGGCGCTTACCCTGTGGGCCCTTCCATTTAGTTACCCTGCCGGTCCACCTCTCGTCTGTTAGCCTCGCTACGTGCCCTGCCCACTTCCACTTTAGTTTTTTAGCAAAGCTTAAAGCATCTTTGGCTTTGGTTATTTGTCTAATTTTAGTGTGTCGAATTTTTTGGAGCTTTTTAATATTCAGCATGCTTCGTTCCATTCCGCGTTGGCAAGTAGTTATTTTGTTTTTTATTTTCGTAGTATATTTCCAGGTCTGACACGCGTAGGTAAGGCATGGTAGGAGGCATGAAGTCCATACTTTTGTTTTGAGTTTAATTGGCATGTTGCTTTTAAATATTTCTTTTAAGGACCAGTACTTATTCCAAGTATTTTGTGCTCTGCGTTCAAGCTCTTGTTCATTTTGTTTACTGTCGAAGCCAATTTGTTTCCCAAGGTATATGTATTTATCTGTATATTTCAAAATTTCATTGTCTATTGATATCTTTACATTTGTGCTGTTTGTCATGACCATTGTTTTTGAAAGATTCATTTCAAGACCTACCTCTTTGCTGGCTGCGTTTAGTGAATCAAGCATAGTTTGTAAATGTACGTGAGATTCTGAAAGTAGTACTAAGTCATCTGCGAATCGTAGATGGTTTAAATATTTGCCATTTATGTTAAGTCCTATTTTGTCCCAGTTAAGTTTGCTTATTATTGACTCTAGGATCGATATAAATATTTTTGGGGACAACGGGTCTCCTTGTTTCACTCCTCTTTTGATGGGGAATGAAGGGCCAGTAACTTCTAGTTTTATTTTGGCTGTGCTTCTCTTGTAAATATTTTTAATTACTTCTATATACACTGGTTCAACGTCTTGAGCCTGTAGAGCAGTCCAAATACTGGAGTGAGACACGGTGTCAAAAGCTTTTTTATAATCTACGAACGCGATGTAGAGCGCTCTTTGTTTTTCCTTGTATTTTTCTATTATTAATTCTAGTGTGTGTATATGATCGATGGTTGAAAATTTCTTACGAAAGCCTGCTTGCTCGATTGGTTGTTTTGATTCTAATGTGACGCTAATTCTTTTGTTTATGATGGAAGAGAACAATTTGTAAATACATGAGAGTAAACTTATAGGTCTGTAGTTAGCAATGTCTTTCGGATCTCCTTTTTTGTAGATAAGAATAATTTCTGATTCTAGCCATTGTGATGGTATTTCGGCAGTTACTAAGATTTGGTTAAATAAATATGTTAAGGGTGGAATCAGTATCGCGTTTGCAGCTTTAATGGTTTCGTTGGAAATTCTGTCGGGTCCTGTGCTTTTTTCTGTCTTTAGTCTTTTTATCTCTTGTAAGATTTCATTTTCGGATATTGGTGTTATATTTCCACTCTCTTTAATGTTAGTAGGATTAGCATAGCTATGGTTTGTGCACCCTTTGTCTTTGGCGCTATATAGAGCTTTGTAGAAATCTGTAGCTACCCCTATAATTTCCCTACGATTATTCACTGTCCTGTCTTCCCGGTTTAAACTATCTATCCAGAGCTTGTATGTTTTTAATTCTTTAAGAGCTTTTTTTGAGCTTCCCGCTTGTTTCAAGTGTTTTTCATAAGTCAACGATCTGTAAGTTTTATAGTCGTGTCTTATGTACTTACTTGTTAGCTTGTATAGTGCTGACAGTTCATTTTTTTCAACTCGAGTTTTTGTCTTAGCATGCTGGAGCTCCTGTTTTCTTCTGATGAGTGCCAACGTACGTTCTCTTAAGACTCTATGGGTACCTTTTGATGTTTCTTTAGGCGTTCGTGCGTCACGTAAGCTCTGAGATATGGCATTTGTTAGTTTGTTATAATAGTCTTGTACTGATGTTTTTCCTTGGCACATAGTTATATCTTGTAGATGAGACAAGAGGCCTTGTTCATAGTTCGATATTTCTATGTCTGATTTCAATGATAAATGTCCCTTGTTTCTATATCCTGTGCGTTTCTTCTTTATCCCCATACATTTATGTGCGCGTAACTCGA
Source organism: Mamestra configurata (assembly GCA_002192655.3). Taxonomy (NCBI): domain Eukaryota; kingdom Metazoa; phylum Arthropoda; class Insecta; order Lepidoptera; family Noctuidae; genus Mamestra; species Mamestra configurata. The sequence goes on along the minus strand of NDFZ01005440.1, from coordinate 50,142 downwards.
CAAAATGTACTGAACAGCTGTTTTTTTTCGCGATTTCGTGGTGGCCCCATTGTAAAAGTTGTTCATAATGATAAGTACAATGACCCTTTTAGACAGACGTGGCGGGAGACTTGCCTTTTCCAAGCTACGTTGGATTCGGCTTATAGTAAACAAATAAATAAAATACTGGTACTCAGCCGCACCAGGCTAGGGTGCGGCTGAGTAGTACCTCCACAGCTGGGTAAAACGATATCCCTTGGCAAGACTAAAGTCACACTATGAATTCTCATGAATAACGACTGCTCATGTTTAAATGAGATACCCGGCATCACATGCTTTCCGAGGCACGACGCAATGTCGTTTACTTAAATGACATATTTTTTATTCCTGCTATTTTGATTTAAAAACCAAACTAGTGAACCGATTTTGATGATTTTTTTTTTATGGGACCAAGCGGAAAGTATATCCTTTCATATAAAAAGAAGAATTTTTCAAATCGATTCACAAATGAGTCGAATGAGGTAACAAACACAAAAAAAACAGCCGAATTGAGAACATCCTCCTTTTTTTGAAGTCGGTTAAAAAGAGAGTTACGTCTACTGGCTGGTTAACTTTTTTACTATAAAAAGTTGTGTAAAGTAAGTTTATACTATAACTAAAACTGCAATGTGTGCGAAGTTGACACCTAGAGCATCAAACCGAATAAAGAATCGTTCAGCATCGCACTACACTGAGCAAATTAAAAACGTAGGTGTTCTGATTGAATTTCAACTCGTTTCAGTCGCGCCTCTCCGATGGATGTTTGTATTGTAACGATAGCGAACGGCCAGTGCAATTACAACGCAAGTGGAGTATGAATTACTTCGAACTATAATTTATTGTTGCAATTTGTTCGACGAGAATTCGTTCAATCATATTTATACTACGACGTCTTACAGACCGAGTCATAATCGTCCTGGGGAATTATGAAATCTTAAAACGATCGAGATTCCGCTCCAAGAGTGAAACGGAGCTATACATAGCGTATAGCACTATCCCGTTCCAGTTCGATCCAGCCCGTCCCTAGCTGTCCTCCCCCCAGCGACGCCCTAAGCCGAGGCCTGTACCCCACAGGGGGTGCCCTTAGCGTGTAGTCGCTTAGTTTGTAAGTTTTTTATAAGCCCTGGCTGGAGGCTTTAATATTATATTGCCACCACCACCGGCAAGCCCGGTTAAGCAGTCGACAACCTTATAGGTTGAACTGCGAGAGGCCACTCATTTAAAAAAAAAAAAAACTATCCCGTTTACATCGTCGGAATTGGATGGCATAGCATTTCGCCCCTATCATTCGTCAGACGTTCTGTATGGTGTCGGACGTAAAAGAATAGCACCATCCAGTGGTGCATCCCATCACTGCCCAGCATTATTTCCGATCAATACAGTACGACCAGTCGTATCACGAAAAGAGAGGAATGAAAATGTATATATTTATATTAAAATATTTTGAAATCGGATCATTCAGTTCCCTTCAAAATGGTTGAGCTGAATGGTGCTGATGCACGCGTCATGTTCGTGAACGGGCGCCGTCAGTGGAGACTGGTCATCTCTTAGTTGCCACTGGCTTATTTTAATATTTGATACTATAAATTGTTTATTTTCTTCACATTGATCTCTTATATAGAAGCAACAAGGTTAATGTAACCAAGTAAATGTTTTAAAAGAGTGTCCGTGGAGTTTCTTGCACGTTCTTCTCGATAGAGATCTATGCTTTGGAACGTGCAAATAGCTTCATGTTTTTGATGGACTGACTTTGACAATTCAAAAGTACTTATTGTTGGTTTATTTGAAATAAATACTTTGACTTTGAATTTAAATATTATTTAATGGCCAAGTCGCTCGTATTTCAGCGTAAGTCGAAGCGATGCGCAATTTGCAAAAGTTTTATGACGATATCGACGATTCAACATAACATGACCGCAAAGTATATCGAAATAAATACAAATAATTTTGTTGTGTATTTGCACATTGCACATATGCCCCAATTGCTCCATTCACATGCTAATGTCTTTGAATTGGCCCCTCCATTTGACGTACGATTGAATTGTATGTTTTTTACTCTTCATCAAAAGAGTCCCTATACATGTAAACTTGTATAGACAGCATTTGTGGTTCACCCAACAGACGGTTAACGGTTTGTGGTGTGCACGTGGATATCGCTCAAAACCGGTTTTAAAGGCGAGTCTACTAAGACTCCGCTGTCCGTCCGGTTGTCTGTCTGTCCGTCTGTCACCAGGCTGTATCTCATGAACCATGACAGTTAGACAGTTGAAATTTTCAGTGTGTATTTCTATTGCCACTATAAAATACACACTGTGTTTGATTTACGTTAAAATCCATGTAATAGCGAATCTATTGCCATCAACTGGGATCAAAACCAGACTCTGGACTGATACTGGATACCTAATTCCAGATGGAAACTTTGCCGAAACTTAGAATCGGACCTAAGACCACATCCATAATGCTCAGCATAAACGCAACCACTAGACAAACGAGGCAATCACATATGATATCAGGCTGGTGTCCAGAACTCAATGTCCAAGCGCATTTCTGCCGTCATGAGAAAAAAATAATGATCGACACAAAACGAAGTAACCAATTACTTACCTTAAATAATTTTATTAATGTCGGAAATCGGTTACATCCTTTTTTCCTAAGACATAAAAGATGTAACATAAACATACAACTTATAACAATAGTCTTCCAAAACGTATCGTAACTGAGAACCGACTATTGCCATCTCGTACCTTGACATTGGCAAAATCATCGAATGTCGACCGATGGAGCCATAACATAAAGAATTGAAATGAATACCTGTCAGGGAAGAGCATGCCGTCGGGTTGCAGCCACTTGTCGCGCGCGTACAGCACGGTGTCCAACATGCTCTCGTAGAACAGGCAGTAGCCCATCCACTCAGAGATGATGATGTCCACTTTCTCCACTGGGAGCTCCACCTCTTCAACCTGATAGGAAAGGAATGTACATGGGTATAATACACTAAGTTCTTTTAAACTGTTGGTTTAACCTTTTGAACACCATTGCCACGTATACATGACAAGCAAGCGTGAGCCCTGTTTGCCAAACGTCATAAATATATCACAAAAAGTACGGCGAATTTGTGGATTGGCGTTGGGGGCATGCCGATGCGTTTACGCTCTGGCATTGAAAACGTTAAATTAAACTTGGAGATGGTAGTTTTTTTTACCTAAGACTCAATGCAATAATGATTTTCAAGAATTGTGTACTTGGGATTTTTTATCACTGGTCATTTCTATTCTTTAGTCATACCATGACTGATACTTTTTTCTTGAAGTTGAAGCTTTTTTCTTTTCAGGTATTTATTTATTTAAAGTTTATGTACAGTAGTGGTACGGCAGACTTAATGCAACAATTTTTTATTATTACAAGAAACATAACTGTTACAGCCGGTTAATTCTATAAACATGTTGAAGTCAAGGCTTGGGTGAAGTGATCATGAGGTGAGCTGTCAATCTATATAATCAAGATGTCACGTGATCACAAAGTGAGCTGTCATTCCATCTTGATTATATGGATTGACAGCTCACCTCATAAAGGCTTCACTTCGACATGTTTACAGAATCACCTGGCAGTTTACTAAGAACAAATAACACCCAGTCCATACTGCTAGACAAAAAAAAAAAAATTTGATGTTTTCTCACCTTTCCTTTAACAATCTCAATGACATCACTGAGCCTGTTAGCCTCTATGATCTTACGGGCGTAGTCCACGATGTTAGAGCACTCAACCGCAATGACTTTAGTTGCACCAGCCTTCGCTGCAAACATGGACAGGATACCTGTACCGCACCCAATGTCTAGGACCGTCTGTTGGAGAAAGAAGAGAATTCTTTATCAGTTTTCTAACCTTGTGTTGAAGTGTGTTCTATGTATATGTAAATCGGGCTGGTCTCCGCAACTCCACGACTCAGCGCGTATTTAGCGTGCAGATGGGTTTAAGTGTGTTTTGTTTGACTGAGTTGCTCAATTCTGAATTACAACATTCACAGATTTCAGACTTTTCTTGCATTTTAGTAAAATTTTGTAGTGACGGCCGGCTTTCTGAAAATTTTACATCTAAAATATGTTTAAAAAAAATTTATTACTACTTCTGAGTTTTGTTAGATTTACACACTGTACATCATAATTATTTCAGATAACAAGCAATGATGTATTTTTTGTATGAAACAAAAGGTTCAAACAATAGGTTTAAACCTGGTATAGTCACCATAAGTAAGACAAGCAGTGGTCAAGGCCAAGTTCACAGTTTTGATGAGACCATTCATGTTCATAGCATGTAATGCAATTTAAAATGGCGCCAAAAATTTGTTACAATCAGAGTAAAAAAATTAATAAATATGCAAAGTTGCAAAACTGAATCTAGCTATGTATCAACATGCATAGACAGCAGCAATAAACAGTTTTGCCCATGAAAATGTAAACAATGTGTTAAAATTTTAGGTTATAAAAATTAAAACATCTAAAACATGATTTGGAAACAAAGAGACGACTAAACCTAACTAAAATTTTTTTTGAAGAGTTCTTGTTGTCTGAACTGATAAAACGCAGCATTTTAGTGTAAAAAGTGGAAGTATACTTACTTTTCCCTTGAACAGGTGCTTATTGTGGTACATAGCATTTCTGTAAGTGAGTGTTCGCACTTCATCTTTCAGCATCTCCTCGTGAATACCGAAGTGTGCGTAAGAGTCGAAGTAATAGTCCCTGGAGGTCATTTCCTCCGCCGTAACATTCTTATCGGGCCCTAAAAAACAAAATAACGAATAGAATGTAAAAAAACCGAAGCACGTTTCCGTACACCCAAGCGGTCCCATAAAACAAAACATTTCTCACCATTTTCACCTGCCGGCGTCGATGCCGCAGAAGTACCTTCTTGCGCAACATCCATGCTCTCCATTACGATGATTTGCAAGGAATTAATCAATCAAATTAACTATTTTTCGATATAACCTGCAACTTCGCAACGCCGAATCGATCTGTCAGTACACTAGCGAACTTAAAAGTAATACCACTTTGGTTTGAACGTTATTTTTAATAACAACTAGTCCTTATAACTAATTTATGAGATTAAATGAACAATTATCACAAAATATAACAATAGTTTAACGCAAAATGCTCGAAATCGTTCAATACGATACAGCGAGCTTTTTTCACGAGAATTGAAAGACAATTTAATGTTGCCAGTGAATTAATCAAAATTTTATAGAGTCATTGTCTACTTTTTTGTCAATATTGTTTAAAACATAAAAAAATATTCTTGTATTACTGAGAAGTAATAGAAATTAGCAATACAATTTCACAAAATCTTCAATCTATCTAAATCATTTTCAAAAAAAGTTTTTTTTTACCGTGGTAACGTCAAGTATTTATTTGGCAACACTGATGTAGAGCTGCAGCACCCGTTCCATCTGAGTGACTATTCGATTAGGAATTGGGAAACCAATAATTGATATTCGAATGGTATAATTAGAAATAAAAGTTTGTAAAAGTTGATTTAGTAATCGGCTTTTAGAAACTTTTCTTACATTGCTTTAATTTCTAAGAAATTCGGACCCTGACTCTCAAAACATTTTATGATAAAAACGGGCAAGTGCGTGTCGGGCCACGCACAGCAGGGTTCCGTTCCGTAGTTACCCGTGTCATAAATCATGACAAAAAATAAATAACTAATTTTACTATAAGATCGCAAAGTTAGAAACGCACAGAATTATTACGAAATTTTTAGTTATCCAGTTACATTTTACAGGTTGCTATTACTCTATTAACTTGTAAAGCCTACTTAGCACTGATAGTTTTCTTGAAATGAAAACCTTGATTTTTTTTTCACTTCTCCAAAAACAACCGTTTAGCACCGTTTAGCCGTGGACACTTGACTCAAACAAAAATTTGCATTTTATAGCTTAATATTTCGCAAATGGATCCTTCGGTTTGCAAAAATGATTTACGCACATCTTCAATTTTTAAACGACCTATCCAACGACACCCCACACTATGGGACAGACAAGAAAAAAATCATCGCCACTTTACGTTCAAAAAAATATTTATTCAAGATTTTATTTTACCACTTTGTCGGCGTGATTTATATGTATACCCAAACCAAATTCCAACTTTCTAGTGCAAAGGGTCTCTGAACTAAACCGCTGACAGACAGACGGACAGATGGACATGACGAAACTATAAGGGTTCCTTGTTGACGACTACGGAACAATAAAAACCGGCCAAGTGCAAGTTGGACTCGCGTGCAAAGGGTCCCGAACGAATCTCATTTTTGTGACATGATACAGTTGGAAAACTTTTTATTGACCATATAATTTTTCCTTCAAAAAGTGACCCCATTTTCTAAATTTATTTATTTTCGTTACGCGTCTGTGTTTGGGTCACAGAAGGTTGTACCTATGTGCAACAATATTTCAACTGAATCGGCCTAGCAGATTCGGAGAAATTCGGCTGTGACAAACGGACAGACAGACAACAGAGTGATCCTATAAGGGATTCCGTTTTTCCAGACAGAGGTTCGGAATCCTAAAAAAAGGATAGATCAATTTTGAACCATTGTATTAAAAATCCAATGTGTCAAAGTTAAATCTGTGTTTTTAATATTTTATTTATTTTCACCAAAAATTCATAATAAAATAACTAATGAGCCATTCATAGATCACACATTCACGCCATTATTGTTACAGTGGTACAACTACACTACAACATTTTAATTTAATCAGTATAAAATAAAAGTAAGCCGGAGGTCGTCAGCCTTCAGTCCAAGTCAGTCAGTTAATTTATACCAGTGTCGCAGCACGTCTATTCGCGTTTATTTTGGCGGGAAACAGAGTTTCGACGAAGTGATTTGCGGAATAACCTAAATATAAAGTGAGTGAACAAATAAAATATTTAATCGATTGTATATTATGGTAAATCACGTTAATAATAAAATGCTGTGTGGTGCGTGTAAATTTGAGATGCTTATTATTATTATAACATTGAACTTTCATTTCTTAAATTTCTATGCGCAATAGGATACGATAAGGTTGTTACATTTTTAAATAGGTAGGTAAGTACCTACCTATATAAATCGTTCGCCATGTATTTTACCAATTATATTTGCAGCAGCAGTTGTAAATCTTGGATAGCTATTTATTTAAACATGTGACGACCTTTATCACTGTCGCCTCGGAGCCTTAAGGGCCACGATTTTAACTTCTAATATTGACTGTATTATCTATATGTTACTGGAAAATTGCAGAACCCGTAAGATTGTAATAAATCTTTATCAGATTATAATTTCTCAATATATTATGAAGAAATCGTTTTGTATACTTACAATAAACCCCATACAATAGTTTTCTTATTTAGAAAAAATAGTTCACAATTTCACGCGATATTTTACAATCTTATGGCGTTTGCCACTTTCTTAATGATGTTACTTTAACAGTACAAATTTGTGACATAAACGTTGCAGACAGCACTATTTTAGTCCTAAAAAGCGTCTCGACACTGTCTTTTACATTCCAACTACCTATAAAGCTAATTTGTCACCGTGAGAGTCTTTATGTAATGTTTATAGTGTATTAAACTCGGGCCTATTTGGGGTACTGTAAACGTTTATAACACCATTATAGGTAGTAGGTACTAATCATGAACACTAATTAGCACGCTTCAAAACGTTCTCAGGACTTTTATAGTACCAAATTTTTGTACTTGAGTGTATTGATTAATGGCAACCGGAAAAGCAGGCCATTATAATTTTATCACATATCAAATAATATTTTATAACTTTAGGAAAATTCGACACTTATTATTAATTTCTAAATTCCTTATTGTGCACCAACAAAATTTTTATTTTTTGGTTTATCTGGTAAAGCCTTCAGAAATGAGGACGTTCGTTATTTTTGGACCATTAGCTGGACCAATGGACAAATAGGAAATAAATGAATTAGCACTGGGACAGTTGATGATGGATGGCTTTCAGACGAAGTATACTAAGTACTCTAGTAAGTAGTCCTTTAGGAACTCATCAATTTTCTAAATAATAGGAATACCGACCTATACTTTTGACATCACCGTAAAGTCTTCCAATGCTTCCTCCCATGTTTGTTTTATGATCATCTGGATACCTACGCCGGAATCCACATGGGTATAACCTAATTTATTTATCGCATTTTACGTGTTGATAAATACAATATCGGATGAAATTAATGTTGTATCAACGAAATCTATTGATAAGATTTACAAAACGCTAATGCCGAGTGACACCAATTCAATATGGCCATGATTTTGACAGTAAAACATTTTATTATTGAAATATAACCTACTCTTAAAATATTTTTTATCTAAGTCAGTTAAAATAAGTTGTATGTGTAGGTAGTATGAGTCGGTTCCAAGCGTTATTTATAATTTGTAAAAGCCAGATATTATGTGAGTAACTGTTTTGATAACGGATTCATGTCACTTCCACCATCTAAATTGTTTTCGTTTTCCTCATCTAAAACTTCGAAACACAATAACACAAATAAGTAATAAAAATGTTTTGACAAAGTCTCTAAATCCAGGTTTGTAGACTTACAACAGATTTTGGGGCTCGTATTTGTATTAATTCTTGCAGCAATAGCTATAAATTTGGACATGGTATGGTCAATTAAAAACTTTGAACTTTTTTCATAAATCCTTGCCATACCCTTTAAAGAACGCCTATCTACAAGTACTTCATCATAAATCTGGCCACCTTCTTTAGTTTACATTGTAACGTAATGATAAATTAGATAAATAATTTCAGGTGTTCTTCCGATGTTAAGTAAATAAAACCAGGCTATTCATTATTAGAAGTGCTTTTCATTTTAATAGCAATGTGACACGCACACTACTTGGACCCAAGGTATCATGTCATTACTTAATTGAAAAAAGTTAACACTATAAATAAACTATTACCTTAACTAATTAGTCGGCTTGACCATAAAATATAAATTCCTTGTAACAGTCTGAATAAACATCGGTGGTTTTTTTTCTTGTTTTTGGTTTGTTATCGAACCACTCTGTATAAGATTAGGTCGTGAGGAATACAGTGGATATGCCAGTCTGATAGAAGTGGTGACCAAACACTGACGTGTGTGTACTTCTGTACATTTGAGTAAACAGTGATCACCTCGTGAGTCGTGTCGTGCTGTCGTGAAATTTAAATAAACCTTGGAGTAAGGTAATTTGTATCAAAATTTTGTATTTGTTAATAGATAAGTTTTTAGGAAATAGTTGTTTTGTTAGGATTTTATTTTGTTATGCGGTATAATTACATATTTGTTTCTAAAATGACGTATTTTTATGGTTTCGTACGCTTCACTTCGTATAAATATGTCTTGTTTACTACCTACTTATGATTTCCGACGGTGCCAGTGTAATTCCGACAGTAATAATTTAATACATAAAAATGTCCTGTTAATCTTTAGAAATGTTCCCCACGTTTACCTGCAAAGATTAATGGGACATTGTCTGAGCAAATTAAAACAAGATGTTTGTGTTACTGATTTTTATTTTTAACTTAGAAATATTTAACTTTAAAATCTCAATATCATCATAATAAGCTTTACCTAAGTAGACAAACATGGCACCAACGAACGTGCTGCATCTGTGATGCAAATGTGTAGCACACATTATTTAGGTACCTCCGTTCCCTTATTTATATTCTTACAAAGTATGCTATCTTAGGATATGTCCGTCAGTATCAGGCGTTTCCATCGCTGTCGCTAACTCGATAGTGATAAAATAAGTGAAACTTATAAACGTCAGTTTTCTGTTGCAAAAGCAATTGTTTTAAACATAAAAAAAATATAAATATATTTTAAATAATGTAGATACTTATAATACGAAGGGAAGCCTTTGCTAAGTATAAGAATAATTATTATTTGATGTTTGCATAAAAAATAATAATTTATCATAAATTAGTATGAATTATTATTATGTTCACGTAGACTCGATAAAATATATTTTTTATTTTAGAAGTCGATCATAAATGCTGCAGCTATACTCTATCCGTTTAGGTAGTTAACTAAAGGTAAACAATCTTGATGTGTCTTTTTACACAAATTCATATTAAACAAATAAACTACTTTTCGAACTTATGGTTCAATTGATTTAGTATTCGTTACTGTTGTATTTACTTTGGTTTTAACTTGCATTTTATTTTTAAACTGAGTTTTTAAGTAAAAAGTTACATCAAGATTGTTTACCTTTAGTTAACTACCTAAACGGATAGAGTATAGTACATGATTAATATTATAGTTTTTCGTAAGTAAAATATAGTAATATAATAACGGTACAGAAAGACTACAACAATTCAAATTATTTCATATTTATTTTCATAATGTTTCATATTTATTAATTTCCATATATTATTTCATAATTTATTTGTTCGGTAACTGTGAAATTTTAGCATTCGTAAAACTTGTGTGGGTAAATTTGTAAACATTTGTGTAAAAGGTGCGGTCATATCAACGTAAAATTCGACCCGATTCAAGGCTGCCTTCTCTTATTTCGATAGCATATAAAAATGGAAAACTAGCTTAGGAAATGATTACGAAGCCATTTAACGGCTGCTGGCTTTGTTTGCTCAGTCTGACGTCTAATGCCATCGCGAAGGGATAGAATTCCAACAATAGACAATGTTTGTGTTATAGGACCCCAGACGTGCTCAGTTATGTAAATAAGTAGGTACCTACTTTAATGCTAGCCCATGACTAAAAAGGATGATTCCTTGGAAATGACACGATGTTTCGAGATGATAACTTACCTAGTTAGTAAAGGCACAGTATAAAGATGGCCAGTACTTCAACTAAGCCCTCTTTATTTCGCTTTCGACCGTTTTTTCCATTGATAAATGTTCTAAATTGATACAATTTACGTAGTGTGGTGAATGTGGATTCGATGTGTTGCAAAGATATAAGGGCCTCCCTTTGCACAGTAGCGTGAATTTAAGGGCGAATTAAAAAAACGATTGTTTTTCTGTTAGGTATCAAACAAACACACTCACAAGCCGTCAGCAAATGACCAAACGAAAGAAATATTTGATCAAAATTATTAGACCGTCCTAACAGGAGTGCCATGTCAACAGAAAACACGAAGAAAGTCAAATATCATAATGATAGTTACTCATAGGGATCCGAAGGACAAAAATATAACGCCCAGAGACAAACAATCACTATGCTTGGACAAACAAAATGATCTTACAAATATTTTGATTCTTTTATGGTGCTGTCTCTTTTCTTTTGGATTGACTCCTCAAATTTTGGTCGACCAGTATGTGGCCACTTGGACCGCTGTGTCATTGGCCACGTTCAAATTATTTTATGCTGTCAAATGTCAATTGAAGCCGCCTTTGCTATGAACAGTTTTGTTTTCTTTTTTCTATGGTGCAGGTAAACAGAAAACAAAAACAAATAATAAAATAATGTTGATACTGGCCAAGGTTACGCGTAGGTGCGACTCGAAGCGCCGAGTTTATAGACTGCACGTGGATGCGTGCATAGGAAGTAAATATGTTGTCAATAAATATTCAAATCTTGGGACAATTCTCACACACAGCGTGATACGCCACGTGCATCTTTAAGTGCAAGGGATTATTACAAAAGCGCTCTGTAGTATTTTTAACTTGACATTGTATCCTTAACCTTTTAGAACAGGGCATTTCGGTTTAGAACGTAAGACTGTAACTAATGACTGCCTCATTGGTCTAGAGGACGTAAGCGTCACTGCACTGCTGATCTTGAGGTCTCTGAGTGCTATTGAAGGATCGGGCAAAGTGTTAGTGCATTATTCATCAGAAAAATCTAAGACTAAATTCTTTGCGCGATAGCTGGTTCTATTGTAATACTCCTAAACCAAAATAGCCTAATTTCAAAATAGTCCTAGAGATATATCTGTAATTTAATAAAAATACGTCTGAAACACCTATGGTCCGTCTTGGTAGATTTGTTACTATTATTACTGACTAATAAACTCCTGAGGAATGGCCCACAGTATACGCTGCGTTAAAAACTAGTACAATGCTATTAGGTATTTTTAGCGTCATTAATTTCACTATTTATCTCCAAACATACCTACGTTGTGTACATGTTATTTCATCATCAAATAGGTAGGTCAAATCGTTTTCCGCCAAATATTTTACCGTGTTTGAAGTCGGATATGAACCCACTATGTTATTTCTATTGTATTACTGATATAATATTATATACCTAGCTTATGCAATAGAAAATCCAAAATTGGATTCTAGAAGACTCGCAAATTGACGCGAAATCGTTTTAAACATGGTTAAGAAATATTAAACCTAATCCACTCCTTTTATCTTAAGTATTCTTGGTCTCTAGATACATTGTTTTTTTCTTTTTTTCAACCTTTTTATCCTACTGCTGCTAGTACAAACTTGTTTGTAATGAATTCTGAATATGTTGATTTCTCCCACACGGTCCATTAAAAAAAAACTTGGGGTAGGATAGCTCTTCTTATTCTAAAATATGACATAATTTTTTACGAATATTGTTGACGTATAACTCACGCGACAAGATTGTGTTGAGGCCGATACCCCTAACCACTGTGCTATCTTTGCTAAGTTATCGCCCGTATACTTATCAGAATAATTTATCGTAATTGTTACGCACTTATTATCGATCCTTTATACTAATAACTTGGCAACAATGCTAATTATCTTTGCTTTTAAATTTGTTATATCATGTTTTTTCTTTGCGTTTTAAAGATGCGTAACTCTTCGGACGAAGATTGCTTGAGGTTTTGTGTTGCTTGGCTACTTTTAAATCGCACTTGTAATATTATTCCTACCGTTATGTTTATGTTAAAAATATACAAACTCGTGAGTAAGTAGTAAGTATATGTCTGCTGTGTGATTTACTAGAGTTTGCCCTGATACATCGAGCGTGACATGAACATTAAAGTAATCAATCACACTATAAATAAATTGTTAGAAAACATAAATAAAATATGTGTGTGAATTAAATAAACTATATTAGTATATCCTTCTCGTCCCGCTACAAATAATCAAATCCAACCATTATGTGCATTTAAAATACCTCACACGAAAATAAATAATTACAGGCACGTCATAATTTATCTTTTTACTTATTTAGAGATGTAATAAATTATCATTCGAAAAATAATCAACTCTCAAGTTTCGTGTTTCAAATTCGAAGAAGCACAGTGCGCAGTGGGTGTCGTAAATCATGCAATTGCAACAAAAACTACATGGAAGTAACAAAATTAATTTCGGAGAAACTTCGTTTTGTGCCTGCATGCATACTCCGAGTGTCAGCTTGGAAATGTGGTATAACCCGTTTGGAATTTTGTGGACGATGCACCGTGCAATCATAATGCTACGTACAACTCGATGCACTCAGTCGCACATAAAAACCATGCAAAACAAAGAAAATTCTCGTTTATAAATAAAACAACCATGTATACTGACGTATTATTTGACGCTGAATGCAGGATGCAAGCGAGATAACAACAAAATAAGCTAATTTACGCTATTCATGGATCGCAAAAGCGTTAAAATGTGCGGTGTCGTTGCACTTTGGCACGAGAGGGCATTCAATGTTCCAATTTTGTGAAATGACTTTCGCGTTTTCAAGGGTATGGGAATTCAACGATCTGCTTTAATAAAGCATTCTTTGTTTGTTAACTGGCTTTAACAACTTATGGTCATTGTTTATCAATCACACTTAGGCTCTAGACAGACGGACAGCATTTCAACTGCAATCCAACTGCAAATTTGCAGTTCGGATGCAGTTTGAATGCAGTCCTTTCTTCTGCTGATATCCTTTTTCTCATGATGGTGTCTTGTTTAGTCGTGCAGTCCAATTGCAGTCAGTGTGCAGTTCACACGACTGCACGCCGACTGCAATTGGACCGCAGGGTTGGTTTGCAGTTCTATTGCAGTCGTGCCAACTGCATTCAAACTGCATACGAACTGCAGATTTGCAGTTGGATTGCAGTTGAAATGCAGTCCGTCTGTCTAGAGCCTAAGGGATTGCAAACCGGAAAAACGGATCCGGTAATCCGGCGGAGCCGGCATCATGAAACGTTTACCGGATCCAGTACCACCGTACCGGACCCGGCGATCGGATCGTTATTATTGTGATCTCATCTCAGTAAATTACGTAAGGTTAATTATATTAGACTAGCTGTCGCCCGCCGCTCCGCCCGCGTGAATGTCGAAAATTATCCCAAGGGAACATAATTCAGGGATAAAAAGTATCCTATGTGTTATTGCAGACTATAATCTACCTAAAAGGTATTCTACGTGTAGTACTTACATCTAATAAGCCATTGAAAATCAATCGCCCGCAACCGCTCATAGAATATCGGGCTGAAAACGACGCCGGATTGCAATCCCTAATCACACTATAAAGATCTTGGCTGAACATATAGGTAAGTAGTTACGAATTGGCACTTGAATTTAATTTCGTAGGATTTCCCACGCAATTTGTTAGACATACTTTATTGTGGGAAACGACTAATAGGATAATACCTAAGAGAAGGAACCTGACACAAAACGCCATACTACTTTGTTCCAAAGGAACCTACACTACCCACTATTTCTATATCACGAGTTGTGTCAGTTTGGAAAAACTTCTACGAAAATTAGAAACATTGAGGACATGTTAGTGTGCGGGGTGTCGCTAGTCAAGATCACTGGTGACGTTTAAAATATATTTTTTTTAAATACATATATTCGATTCAAAAAGGATAATGCTTGGAAATGAACAGGGTCACGTCAAAATCAAAATCAAAAGTCATTTATTCAAATTAGGCTGGGTGCCAGCACTTTTTGAACGTCAAACTTCTACATAAAGACAGTCCCCCAAAACGCCCGCCCGTCACCACTTCCTAGTGTTTTAGCTGGGAAGAAGAAGTGGCGCAACAAACTCCCCAGCACCAACATATAAAAGTAACAACTATCTCCTCTAATGTTTTTATTTTTACTTGTAATGGAGTATTAAGTCATCGATATAAAACGTAACGCCAAGTATTGAGAAATAAACTTTGATTGCACACCAAGGACAACCTCTTACTTAGTTTTAAATGCAACAGCTGGGCGCTTGTGTCCGTCTATCGTTACACATTGGCGCATATGGTCGATATTCTATAAGCGGTTGCGTGCGATTGATTTTCAATGGTTTATTAGATGTAAGTACTACACGTAGAATACCTTTCTGTTATCGCCAGTTATGGTTACCTAATAAAAAGACTAAGCCTATTTGTGTACTGGGTTTACCTACTTGCTTAGTAGTTACGTTTAAAGATTAGGTTTCCTTAGTTAATTTTAAAATCATACTAATGAGTTTGATATGAGATACAGATTTCATAATAATTTAAATACATGTCAATTAACATTAATATTGTCATCTCATGACCATCTCACACAGTAGGTACGCATCTAAGCATAATAAAAACAAAATAACTCATTTAGTTTAAACTAACATTTTTTTTTTAACTTTCATTATTTCACTCTCACGTTACATAAACACCCTTGAAACTAACAAAAACACTTTTACCGGCGGTTTACTTTTTATATTTGCATTTTGCACAGGCCGACAGATACCTACCTTAAGTATGTTTGATTGTTTACCGAGACATCATGCGATTAGAAATAAAATAAAACGCAGCAAAAAGATTACTGTACTAACATACTCAAGGATTTTACCCAAATTCCGTGAAATAACCTTCATCTTGCACTGAGTCTTATTGACAAATCTTAAGAAAAATTAAACAATGACTTATTATTTCTCGAGATATCACGAGTTTAGTTCAGTTTGTTACCGTGACAGATAAAGTACATTTTGTGTGGTAATGATTTATGATCATTCAATGATAATCGAATGTCAGAAACAATGTAGGTACTATCATCGATTTATCTTTAGTGCAAATTGTAAGAGTCAATTAGGAGGTTATGGGATGTCTTCACGCGATTTTCCTTATCTCGAATAGTTCTAAAAGCAATCAGAGTACAGTCATTAATGCGATAATATTCGTTTATGTGTTGAGTTTATACGACATTGTACCTCAGGCTATCGTTCTCGTTTACTGCTATAAATCGCATCCTACAGCCAAAACTGCTGTACAATGGCCATTAGTTTGACTCATGATATGATAGTGGCAATTCAAAGTCTATCTTACTTAAACTCCATTCGTAATTCGTACAAAAAGGGTTCATCAAATCGACCTGGCGTTTAAACCTGAGTATTACGAAAACATCGTTGTTATCTCACAGTAAATGAGTGAGTCAAGCCCAAAAAGGCAATATGGTTGTATCTATCTAATCCACACAGCTTTGATTAATACCTAAGAGATTACTGGTGGTAATAAACTAGCGGTAGGTAGACCAATTGAATTATCTTTAGCACGAACCTTTCAGAATGATTGAATTGGTTGGTACTTAAATATCGAGGTACTTATAACAAGCACAAGTGAGCCCAATTTGAGTAACTCGCAATGACCAACGACCACGACGATGATGGTTAATTTTGTACCAAAAAAACAGGGTCCTTTTGTTTTCCAAGGTTGTGCAAAATGCTTTTAGAATTTTCAGTAAAGGTGCTTTATTTTTGGGACGCACATGCAGGGCCGTCTTTTGCCTATTAGAGGCCCTGGGCACGGAATAATGGGGCCCCTATGACTTTGTCAGAGAACTATTTTGACCAAACAGGCAAAAAAAAATTCTATAATTTTTTAATTGTTTATAAAGTCACATTGAATTCAAAGGTAATTGCAATATTATCCGGAACAGAAAATCTTTTAACATTTACAAGTTAGTGCTTCAAGACTATGTTACGTTAGATTTTCTTAAAATTTATTTGTCAGTCATCGGTAGGTGATCTGGCAGAAGCTAGGGGGCGCCATCAATCGCGGGGCCCTGGGCACGAGCCCCGAGTGTCCAGTGGTAAAGAGGGGCTTGCGCACATGTATGAGGTAGAATCAATATAGGTACCTATTTAGGTTAATGGTATAACACGTGTTAATAGGTGTGGAAAAGCAAAAATAGCATGTTCAGTGAATCTTTTTACTTTATCTACTCAATTGCTAATAAAGGTGATTTAGTTTTTCGTAGGTAGCAATAATGTCGACCAACGAGGCATATCAACATGCAGATAAATGGTTTTTTAATATTTTTTTTTATCGTTACAGAGAGTCAAGGTCGTATTTTTTTACTTTATCGGTATAATTTTACACATTTTCTCAGATAGTCGAGTAATTACCTATCTAATGTTTACCCAGTTTCATTATTTAAAATTTTTGAACAGTTTAGTTTTGGGAGGAATAATGTTTGATTGTTATTAATTTATAATTAACAAACCACATAGAAATAACTTTTATAGTGACACCTATGTGTTTTAACCACACTCATTAGGTTGAGATTAAATAGTCATTTGATAAACCGCACGTACATTAACATTTTAACATCTTTCTAATTGATCTTAAAATACCACTCAAGAAGCACTTACGTAAATAAAGCATCATTCGTTTGAATTCACAATGCTATCAACGCGTATCGTTTTCGTGTTTATAATATTTTCTTTGAAGTCTTCTAAGTTAACGTACACAAATAGTTATATCGAAACCGTACCACGAAACATGATAAACGTGATAACGTGACTTCTCATTTACTTATACCATCCATCTTTACCTTGGTTGTAAATTTGCAAGGAAATAAAGATGAATAGATGTACGGTTAGGTATGTAAAAAATCTAAACAGTGTCAATATTTTTTTTTAATTTATTTATTAGAACTTTATGCACTAGTAAAAACACAAAGGCGGACTTAATGCTTTAGGCATTTTCTACCAGTCGACCTTAGGGTGGTGCAGAGACAACATGGCAGGTGCAACTTAAAGAAAAACTAAAAATAGAGAGAAGAAAAAAAATAAAAAAACATTTATAAATACATACATAAAAGGCGGACTTAATGCTTTAGGCATTTTCTGCCAGTCGACCTTAGGGTGGTGCAGAGACAACATGGCAGGTGCAACTTAAAGAAAAACTAAAAATAGAGAGAAGAAAAAAAATAAAAAAACATTTATAAATACATACATAAAAGTTATTAAGGAAAAACGAATTCATCGAATTAACGCTGTGATGATTCTACCAACTTTTTGCGAATGTGCTCACGTGCCTTCACCTTGAAGGACAACCGACTGACAATATGTATGCTGGTAACACCAATAATAACTACAAAATTGCCCACTTCAATTAAAAGGTGGTAACTACAAAGGCTAGTAAAACGTGTGCGCAGGTGCGAAATGAGTAAATACTTGTGGTGAAAACCAAACTTTATACGCCATATTACTATGGACCTGCAAAAATTTCACAGAACCAAAGATTTTTGACGTGACAACGTCTAATAAATCGATGAACGCCGGGTGCACGCACAAAGAAGGATGACTCATTGTAACGATACGCTCATTGTAACGTTACGATCATTTCATCAATGTTTTGCTATGGCGTTGTCACGTTAAACTATCGTCCGTAAACCGACTTTACAGACAACCAATTTTTTAATCTAGCCAAGTCCGGTAAACGCCCCAAAATTATTTGCACTGGATCTGGATCAAATATCACTATGTCCACTTATCGAACCAGTGAAATGCGTCACACACAGCGTTGGCGTTCGTTAGTCATCCTAAACTCGTCCGACATTCCCGACCTTAATTAAGTTTTTCCATGACCCCTATGAGTCAATCTAAGCCCCCCATCCCCCTAGGAGGGACAACAAAAAAGGGCCAGGGTTGGAGATTACGTCATTTTTTTTTTTAAACTGACTAAAGACTCGTCAATTGTTTAAGTACCTACGTTTAAGCGCAGAAAACTTTATTGTCCATTATGCGGTTCAAATTCGTTAGCTCTTTGTTTTTCAAACAAAATGTTAGGTATTTTGCAGGATAACATTTGAGTCATAAGTACTGTTAAACGCAATATGCACCTTATCGGTCAAATATAAATAATTAACTGAACGGTCTTTACGCTAACAATGAAGCCATTACATAGGTATTTACAACTTGCTAGTTCTTTACACAAAATTAGTTGTGAGAGAAAAAATGAGTTAAAGGAAAAACGTAATAAGCGACACTTCTGACCATTGTTTTTAAACAATATAAAATTCCTTTCACTGAGTCATGTGTAGAAACGAAACTGCCAAACTAATAAAAATGCACCTAAATAACAGTTAACCCAATAATACCGTTTTATCATTTTCTTTTTCGCATGTGTTTTGTTGTCCAACCAAAAACTAATCAAGTCTGAAGGCGATAAGAACGCAATGTTGTATATAACAAAATGTTAATATTCTTCAACATTAGGTAACTACTTGTTTCAGAAAATCAGACACACTTATACACTTTACGGCACTTGTACATGGATGGCATTACACATCAGAAAGTTATGTCGTTTACAAGTGTCAATTTACTAGAGCAATTAAAATTGTATGAGATATCGTAAAACGTTTATTTCAAGAGTTTTGAAAAATCTGTTACTATACAAATTATCATGTCATTTTTTATTTTAGAGTAAGTAGGTGCCTACATACCTAAATATTTATGTTTAGGTATGTAGTTTCTTTAAATAAAGTAAGAGAAATTAGTAAAGTTACTCTTATCACCGAAGTAGATAAAGTAGGTACTCACATTTATAAACACTATAAGGAAAACGCGTGAATACCACACAAGTTCAAAGTTCACAAGTTAGTGATTAGAAATTAATTACGTCTAGATCTGATTAATGACATCGAAACGGCAATAATGCAATGATATAACGGCTTCGCTTGCGCGAACGTCGGAAATTATCCCAAGGGAAAATAGTCCGGGAAAAGTAGTATCATATGTGTTATTCCAGACTATAATCTATATCTGTGACAGATTTCATCCAAATTCAATCAGCCGTTCTGGCGCGATTGAGTAACAAACATACTTCCTTCTATCTCTCCTAACTTTCGCATTTATAATATTTATAATAGTAGAAAGATAACTTAAGTAGGTATTCAATTCAACGAGTCAATCAAGAATTTTTAATTAAAGTGCTGTTACCACCCTCTTCAAATGACTTCAATCAATTGCGAAACATGATTCTACTGTCTAATCGATATCTCGTTAGATAAATAAAAGGCGATACTGTTAGGTTTCTGTAATCAACACTCCACAGTACGGTCCCAGATAATTAACAGACAATAGTTCCTTATCAGTAGTATTGTAGGATGTGTAGTAAGTAATTATAATAATATCCATCAACATAGACTGCTTTGAATGCGTTGGTGAATGAATGGCGGCGGGAGATACGCTCTAGGTTTATTTATTTAAACGTGCTGTTTTGGTAGACAAGCACAAAGACGTATTATAATTATTATATTTCATTGGAGTCTTTCTATTGTTTTAAATAGGTACTTCTGAAAATTCAAATACGTAGCAGGCGCTTCCTAGAACAAATTTCCTTGAATAATTATAATTTTTTTAGATAATACCTAACTGCCTTTATTTTATTAGATAAAGCGTATACAATCAATGAGTGAAATCTTATTTTTTGTTTTTAACACATTATTTATTGTTGCTAAAGTTTTGAAATCTCACACATGGAAAGACATTTTAATGATATTTCACAAATTGTATCAATCACGAAGTATCATAATTATATTTAACTAGCACTTCGCCCGCGACTTCGTCCGCGCGGATTAAGTAGGTACTCCACAAACTTCAACGCCCCCTCAAACCCTTTTTAAAGGTAAGTTTTGGAAAATTAAGCACTACGATATCCATTCAACGGTCTCAGGATCAGCCTACTATCCACCCAGTTCACCCCGTTCACCCCGCCAGAGGTTGACTATGTAAACATTGTTAGATCTGTTTCAAATTTCCCACTTTTAGCTTGTTCATTCCAATTTCCACGTAAATTGAAGTAAGCAATAATGTCCTCCCCTGAAAAATTCATCAACCCTTTTCGCCCCTTATATTTGTTATTCTTAATTTTTTATCCAAAACATTAATGCCGTGCATTAAGTTTCTCCCCAGTTAGCTCAAACCGCAACATTTTTCTTACTTAGAGCATCGAAAAATCCAAATATTTGTTATTTTTCTTTTTTTATCCAAAACATTAATGCCGTGTTTCAGCTTCATCGGACTAAGCGTTAAGATTCTCCCCAGTTCGCTCAAACCGTAACATTTTTCTTACTTAGACCATTTTTATGCCCGTCGTAACTTTAAAACGAAAGGTCCGATTTGAGTAATTTGAAGTGTAGTTTACATGTACATTATCAACCTTAATTCTAAACAAACAAACTAACTAATCTTTACTCTTTATAATATTAGTTTAGATAGATTAGATATATAATCCTGATGATGTGTCTGTTTGAGTATTATTCGCAAATTATCGGCATTCGATTGAACTGAGTCTATAAAATAATCATTAAAATGTCTTGCTATCATTTTAGGAATATTAAATTTCATAGAATTGGTTACCTCCCAAGTTGCTTTAGACTTGTTAGTGCTAGTTCCTATAAAATAGCTGTTTTGAGCCCTTTGTGTTAATTTGATCACTTTTTAATATCTCTTTGAGAATTATTTGAAAGCCGCTTTTGTATCACTATTTCGCTTTATTCTGTATTGCTATAATAAAGTTCATAATAAAGATCAAATAAGTTCATTGAACTTTATAGAATTTACTGGTGATTGTGGAATACTGAGCATACAAATGATAAAAGCACTCAATACAATTGCAAAAGAACTTGGCCCAAAGGAAATAAATACTAAAAATATTCTGCTTTTAATTTTCAAGATTAGAATCAAAATTTAGGATTCGTTGAATCTCGTGAGTTTGGAGGAATTACGTTACCCAAAAAATTGGGGCGTTTTTCAATTCTATTAGATTAAAACTCCTTTAATTGTATTAGAAGTTTCAACTACCATTACCGAAGTTAATGCAATTATCAATGTCTTCAGAACTGTTCAAAACATTATGCGCGCGTGGATTTCCTTAGCAGAGTTATTTTAGAAATGTATTTATTATACTCTTCAAAGATCTTATACTTACAATCATCAACAAATATATTTCGAAAAAGATTATTACAGGATTTTATGTTGATAAAAAACTCTATGGCCCATAACTCATTAATAGGTACCAACTCTTAACATCTTACACACGTGATAACTTTTAAACGAAATATCCGATTGAGATGAAACAAAAAGTATTTTACTTCTACATAAATACTCTTGATAACATAATGCTTAATTTCGATAAAGATTAATATTACGATACGTATTTAACGTAGTTTTTTTTCTTTAGACGATTTAATAATTATTTTGAACACAAAATGGGTTATTGTGATTAAACCATGATAGCTAGATATATGTTCTCGCGGACTTTTTTGTAGGTCTTAATGGGATCTTCTAACCCGTAGTACATCATTTTGTTCTTTTGTCAATAGTTTTTGCAGCGCACGCAAAAAAAGGTTTTTGATTTTACACCTTGTGTTACGAAATAGCAATTTTATTACGGATCCCTAATTTTGAAAAAAAAAAAAAATAGCCTATAGCCTTCCTCGATAAATGGACTACCCAACACTGAAAGAATCATTCAAATCGGACCAGTAATTCCAGAGATTAGCGCGTTCAAACAAACAAACAAACAAACAAACAAACTCTTCAGCTTTATAATATTAGTATAGATTTAATTTATGATCAGTTTTAAAAACCAAAATATGATACTTATTTAAAATAATTTATGGTGAAATAAGGAAGAAAAAGTAGGTACATTTGTAAGGTCGATTAGATTTTTTTTTAACAAAGAAAATCATTTGACCTGTCCATTGCCAAGTGAGTGATCTCGCTATACCGAAATGTCGTAACAAGATAAGATGTCGAATAACGAATTTGATCTGCTGTACTCAGTCATAGAAGCCAATGAATGTCATATTATCTTGATTGGTATAAGTGGGTCCACCGGTTCACCTTCCTTCATTCGGCGATGAGGTCAAAATGTTCCCATGCGACGTCGTAGGTACCAATAATCCTTTACAGAAACCACGTGCGAGCCAAGTTCATTCACCACCGTTAACTCAATTACATCCTTACGACTTCACACAATAGCCCAGGTTCACATACATCGATACTCATTACTCAGTTGAAATACAAACGATTTCGCAAAGTAGCTAGTGGGCCAGCAATGGACGGTTGATATCGGACGTTCTAAACGACGAGCCTTCCTTTCAACGAAGTAATTTATGTCTTACAAGTAGCTGAACTGTTGTTAACAACATTGCTCTCGAGTTTTTGTAGCGGTTTGCATCAATGTACAGACAGCACATCAAGCTACAACAATCTGCCATATTTCTTTAATAGATTTTCAGCTTTATGGCTGAAACATTAAGTTTAAGGTTGATTGGGAAAATTTGACAGTTTCGGGTAGCTTGATGTGCTGGCGTCTGTACTGTTGGCTCTTACGACTTTATTATGCAACGCTTACCGGCAGTCTTTTCTTGAAGAACTTGAAATACTAGTGGATGCACTGCAATATAAGAAGAGCAATAGACATTTACAAAGCTCTATGGAGCGAACGGTATTTTATCCTTGACACACTGAGACTAACGAACTAGTCATTTCCCTCTGTTTGTACCGTAAATTAGCCATTAGAGTTTATTAACATTACAGACGCATTTCCGTTTTAGACAAGATACTATTAGAAAACTTCAAGATACCTAGTAAGTACAGACGCCAGCACATCAAGCTACAACAATCTGTCAAATTTCTTTAATAGATTTTCAACTTTATTTTTACAACGTTAGGTTCAAGGTTGGTTGGGAAAATTTGACAGTTTCGGGTAGCTTCATGTGCTGACGTCTGTACCTAAGCGTTCCACCACGGCAATTTATATAAAAAGCGAGAGAATAAGAAACCACGTGCAATATTCATTTTTCTTACTTAGTTTCAATTTGCAATCCGATACTGAAACCGCTCGATCGAGCACATCGATATAACTTATAGTCGTTATAAATAATATTACGATGTAACGCTGCAATACATCATAACATGATAACAGCAGTCATAAAATGTTTTGTTTTATTGTTAAAGGTAAACAAAAATGACAGACAAAGAAGCGGAACTCATTGAAAAGAGTGAGACAGGCAATGGGATGGCTAAAGCGTGTGGAAGTGCCGTCAAACTGAAGAGGGAACTGGGACTCTTCTCAGCAGTGAACTTAATACTTGGGGTCATGATCGGGTCGGGTATCTTCGTGTCTCCAGCATCCGCGCTTGAACACTCTGGATCTGTTGCCCTTTGCCTTATTATATGGACAGTTTCTGGAATAATATCCTTATTAGGTGGGTGTAGGTAAGACGCCTATTGATAATCTACCTCTGAAATTTACTACTGCTAAGTATCTTCTGACTTTACAGGACGAATCCAATTTTTTTTCAGGAGCACTGTCGTTTGCTGAACTAGGAACTGTGGTCGGTAAATCCGGTGCTGAGTATTCCTATTTTCAAGAAGCTTTTGGAAACACACATAAGTTTTGGGGCCCATTGCCCTCATTTATATGTGCATGGATATATGTTGTAATTTTGAGGCCAGCAGAAGTCGCTATAATCGTTATGACGTTTGCTGAATACGCAATTCAACCTTTTACGCCGGATATAGACCCAGATTATAAAGAAATAGCTATTAAACTAGCTTCTGTAACTGCATTGTGTAAGTATTCTTTTAATTTAAGAATGAACTATGTAGTTAAATAGTTTAAACAAATTCTATTTTTAAATCGATTAGTAACAATCGAATCGATTGGGCCAAACTCCGAGATTTCCAGTTGGCGCGCCCCACTATAATACGCTTTGAACGAACTGTCAGTGTCACTGTCAAATTCGTTTTAAAATTCAAAAAACACTGGACGCGCTGTTTATATTTTTAAACTTGTGTTTTAATAAAGTTTTAGCAACTTTTCTAAGTGAGTAACAATCAATAAGTGTCAAAGTTGATAATACTGCTTATTACAAGTAAGTAAAAACAGTTTAATTGTATAAACGTTTGTAGTATTTCTGTTAGTTATTTGCTAACAATGTAACTTTATTCTACTTGTTTTTAGAATGTCTTCCGATCGTAATAATGAAACACTAGATGCTGTGAAACGCGAAATAAAAGAAATACAAGCTCGTTGCAAGCACGAGTGGAATGTTATCGACAATTCGCCGTTTGACGCGCCGAATGTTAGCTTGGAACAAATAAACGAAAAAACGCTTTGTTACATCGAAGGACTGGGGACAGAGATTCAAAATTCGAATACTCCGATTACAGAGAATGATAACCTCCGTACCAGCCAGTTTCTTAAAGAAATTAAGGAGAAAACAAACCAGGTGGAAGAGTATACTGCTTTTATGAGAGGATCCATACATGATATTGACGCTGAGATAAATAGGTAAGCTGAATGCTTTGCTGCAAACTATAACGGGTTTATTAAAAAAAAACAAAACAGTCTTAAAAGACTTGTGTGCAGAGTGCATTCTTGGTCAGCTGAAACAAAATCTTTTCTCACCTTATTGGACTAACTAATAAAATGCTTAAAAATTAAATAACACCTCAACATTCTAAACATTTCAGATTAAAAACCCTAATCACTATAACTCAAGAAGCTAAGTCACGTCCGAAGGCCAACAAACGTGAAGTTCTACCGGAACATGTTCATAAAGCCAAGGAAAGGTTCCAGACTATGAAGACTGAGTTACACAACCTCATACACTCACTGTTCCCGAACTCGGATAACCTGATTATTGAGGTCATGGGGGTGAGTGAGAATTTGTTCACCATAAAGCAAAAAAAAAAAACAACAACAAAGCTGAAGAGTTTGTTTATTTGGTTTAACAAGCTAATCTCAGGAACTACTGGTTTGAGTTGAAAAAATCGTATTTTGTGTAATTAGTATTGGATAGCCCATTTAGCGAGGCTTTTTATAGACTATATAACATCACGCTAAGAGCAATAAGAGCAGAGCATCAATGAATAAATGTTGCAAAAACAGGTTTTTTTTTTCTCTCATATTACACAGGCAAAGTTGTGTGGGTCATAGAGAAATAAAAAAAAGATTTTGTGACACACAAATAAACACAGGAATCTTAAGCAAACTTAGTTTGAAGACGAAAACATTGTGTGCCCAATTGTGGCTGCTCCAAATAGAGACAGTTCAGCCAAATGCTAGACAACTAGATGTTGCATTAAGCTCTAGGTGCTGCTACAAAGTTGATTTCCAATTTGGTTGTTACATAGGCTGGCTAGCTAACCAGTATTTCCTTTTATGTATCATTTGTTTCACTAAAAGTCTAAGGGCATATTTCCACCAGAGATGCTTCGCTCTGCGCAAGCAATTCTATTGGTTTTTAACAAACACATCTCTGGCTATGCATCCTCGCACATCCCTGATCGAAACGCAGCCTTACCATTTAGTATCATGCTACCCTGGGTTGTGGAGATCAGATGTGTTTTTGAATAAATAAAATAAATATTCATCTGCATTGTTAGGCTTGAATCAGGGGGTCTACTCTCTAAGCCCGAAGTCGGTAGTTTCGGGCTTAGTTGCGGGCGTATTGTAGTCCGTATCACCAAACCACTAAGAATTAATGACAACAATTTGACAGTTACTGTCAAATCGTGTTGTCATTCATTCTTAGTTCGGGTTCGAAACTAATCGTAAGTCCGTAGGTGATACGGAGTAGAATACGCCCGCAACTAATCCCGATACTACGGACCCGAAGTCCGAAGTTAGAGATTAGCCCCCTGACACAAATATACTTGACTTGACTTGGCTTGCAGATGTTTGATACTTTCAGTTAGACCAATTTTAGAAGGCTAAATTAAATTAAAGAAAGGCAATGACCCGATGTAAAGTCTGCTTACCCAACTCAGATTCTGCATCCTTACTAATTTAGCTTTTGTCTCAATTAACCAAATAGTAAGCATTTTAGAAACCTCCAAACAATTATCTGAAAAAGGCAATATCTTAAAACAAATAATTTCTTCTTCCAGCAACTAATGGCAGAACATCACAATGAGACATCAAACGGGTACATACCAATCACATCAGAGACCTTTCAAATACTAGAACTGCTGAAAGACATGAAAATTGTAACCGCCAACCCATACAACCATATGGAGGTTAAATTATCATATTGAATTGTTAGTCCATAATGAAAAGCAAATCACCTCGTGTTGGAGTATGGCTCACTCTCATAGAGGCCTGCGTCCCAGCAGTAGGAACTTTATAAGCTGATTATGCTTCCGATAGTCTATATGTTGGGTGAAGTCAGCAATTAAGATACAAACCAAAAATAAATCCTTTTGAAATCATTTTGTGTGTGTAGTAGTGAAATCTTTGCCAATCAGTTAAACTAATGTTTAATAATAATAATAACTTTATTTTCTCACCACAATTCACATTAGATTACTTATACAAAGTTTCCAAGTAACAATAGTACCTACACAGTAAGTATGTTGTGGGAGACTGGTGCCTAAACTAGGCTTGGGGCCTGTATTTCAGGACACCAAGTCTCCACCCTTTAGGATATACTTACTTAACATTATTTCTTGTTTATTTATTTAGCAGACAGTGGTCCCGAATAATTGAACAATAACTTTAGATGTAATTTCTATATCTATATAGTGTTAGTATGGTTAGTATAATGCAAGTAATAATAGTTAATTTTGTCTAGATAATACGAACATGACTGATAACTAACATTATCTGGTTTGTTAACTGCACATACTACTGATTAATTCCGTAGTAATTAATTACTACAGATAACTAAATTACCACCTACTGCAAATAAGTACCTATATTTGAAACTTTGTTGCACTGATTTCACTGTTTAAGCACCGCTTCCATAAGATTAGGAATTCAGATTCGGTATTCCGTGAGACTAGCGTAGACGTTCGATTTTTCGTTCTTATGATTCGAAACCAACGTCATGTTTTTCAAAACAAACGTGTGTGCCTAGTTGAACATTTTGTATGTACTGCGCTTGCCTTACACACAAAAGATCTGAATGCTTATTCCGAATCTGAATTGCTTAACAGGAACCGTAGGTACGTATGTTTGTAGTGATATGTATGTAACTTTAGGCTGACTGACCACGGGGGCGGAGAGGAGAGGAGCGGAGAAATGGAAAAATGGAATTGCATAAAATCTCCATTCCGCGTCAGTCATTGAGATTTTATTCAATTCCATTGGTTAATATTTCTCCGCTCTAGTGGACAGTCAGCCTTATTCCTTCTTGTTCATAATTTAATGTTTAAGTTTACTCAAATAAAAGTTGCCTAAGTTTTTAACTGTTGTTTTATTTGCCACAACAATTCTACAAGACTGAAAAATTCCTTATTTCCATAAACATGATCATCAGGACCTTATACGGGTTAGAAGTTAGCTACAACCTGGGGTCTTGAAATCAAGAGTTTGTAGGCAAGGTTTCTCCATCGTCAACCAAATCATCGCTTTCCATCAGGTGTGATGGTAGTCAAATGCAAGCCCAGAAATATTATCTCATTATCAACTGTCAAATTAGCTACCAACAGTAGCTGAAACGTCATGTTACAAAGGCAAAGATGACGTTTCAGCTACTGTTGGTATCTAATTTGACAGTTGGTTAAAGGTTAAAGTTAACTACATGCCTACTGTATAGAATAGGGGCTGATTACTCTTTACCATAAAATATCCAAATTAATGAATACGTATTTTATAAATGATTACGATTTGTGAAAGAATTGTGTAAATATATAAAAATGGTTGAAAAACAGAGAAGTTATACCTACACTTTGGGACTTGTGAGTGACGTCACACGCAATTAGTGCGGTCTCTGTTTATTACATATTTTTAAACGCTGACAACACCGCCATTTATGAGATTTTTAATTGCGTCTTGTCTGCTCTCTAGGTTTTGAAATGTAACTAATGAGTGATTTATTTGTTTTCAGTTGTAATGACCTACATCAACATAACGAGCGTCAAGTTGTTCGTCAAAGTACAGAACATATTCGGAGTGTGTAAAGTTTTCGCTTGTCTCATCGTCATTGGAGGAGGGATCTATGAAATTGCAAAAGGTAGGTACTACTTACACACTTATTTCTATTTCTTTTCTTCTCTAACGGCCGGTCTCAATAACGTAATCAAGATGGCGGAGAAACAGACAGAGGCAGCGACTTTGTGTTATAGGTACTATTAACGGCCGGTTTCAATAACGTATCTACCTTTAACCAACTGTCAAATTAGCTACCAACAGTAGCTGGAACGTCATTTTTGAAAGGTAAACATGATTTTTGAGCTACTGCCAGTCGATTCTGTAAACATGTCGAAGTGAAGGCTTGGGTGAAGTGATCACGAGGTCAGCTGTCAATCCATATAATCAAGATTTCATGTGATTACGAAGTGAGCTATCATTCCATCTCGATTATATAGATTGACAGCTCACCTCGTGATCACTTCACCCAAACCTTCACTTGGACATGTTTACAGAATCGACCGGCTGTTGATAGCTAATTTGCCAGTTGGTTAAAGGTAGATGCGTTATTGAAACCGGCAGTTAATAGTACCTATAACACAAAGTCCCTGCCTCTGTCTGTTTCTCTGCCATCTTGATTCGGTTTTTGCTAATAAAAAGCGCGATAAACTAGGAAGTTTGTGTATTTAATTAGTACACGTGCGAAACCAAGGCGGATCGTTAAGTATATTGGAACATTTTTAGAGATTAGATAGTTAAGATCAAGTGTAGTGAGAGTTAAACAGACCCGACTTGCAAATTGAAGCAACCTCCTCATTTTGAAGTCGGTTAAAAACCGTGAAGGAAAACATTTCTGAGGAAGCCGACATGTCCAGTACCTTAGCACTAACAATTCGAAGACATGTGACATCTGCCAAACTGGACTGGTGGCTTATAATCCAAACCGTCTCACGGATAGGAGGAAGTCTGTGTCCCAGCTAACTACGATTTCTACAGAAAATTACTGATATAAGATGTCACTATTTATTTCTTGGTCCTTTGAAATTGCTAAAACCTTTTCTGTCTACCATAATTAATCAAACTTACAATTGCAGGCAATACAGAACACCTGAACAAGGGCTTTGAAGGCAGTACCTTTAGTCCGGGAGGTATTGCCCTCGCGCTATACTCCGGGTTGTGGGCTTACGATGGATGGAACAGTGTGACCGTAGTCACTGAGGAGATTATTAACCCTGGAGTGTGAGTATTTCTAAAAGCTACATTGTTTTATTAAAAACCTTTTTTTACCGATGGGAAATCATCGACTGCCTCCTTCCGCTCTGGGTAAAGCGGAAGGGAGTATCAGACTCTTACTGACTAAAACCTATCCGTGTTCCTCGAAATGCCCTTTGCGTTCCAGGGACGCAGTGACTCTTTCAAACAAATTCCACAACCCTGGTAGATACGTACCCTAACATCATGCCTGTAAACCCCTAAACGGGTACCTGGTAAACTTAATGTACAATCGTGGTAACCAATATTTTCCCGTTACGTTACCAAAATGGTGATGGGTATTGCACTGTGTCTCCATAGTCAACACTTAGACTCACATCCCAGTCAGTCAGTTGTGCGTAGGAGGCCTGCTAGCTAAGCTTTAGGCTGTCTCCCTAGTGTTGTCTTAAAGTTGGACGTTTTTGGTGGCTTGAACAGGCTTCGCAAAATGACCTCACAGTTCCGAGGAAAAGCGCGCGCTGGTAAGCCTGAACTTCGCACTCCTGTCTGCCTCCTGAATGACGTGGACAGCTGATTCCTCGGCGCTATCTTCACCATCTATACTATACTAATATAATAAAGCTGAAGAGTTTCTTTTTTTGTTTGAACGCGCTAATCTCTGGAACTATCAGTCGGATTTGGAAAATTATTTTGAAAAAGGCTATTGGCTATACGGGAACGGGAAAGAACGAGATATGCGCGTACGAAGTAGCGGGCGAAGTGTTAGTTTAGTGATAAGGAGCCATGTTGCTTTTTTTTGTCCTGTATTGTGCGTATCAGTAGCAGATACAAATCTCTCAATACAAAATCGCCTAGACACGGAACTATTATCTGTAAGCCGTCGCTTTTTCGAAAGTCATTAATAACAGCCACTAGCCACAAGATTAGCAGATAAGTAATCGGTGATATTACTTTGATTACTATCACTAACCACTCCGAAATTGTGCGAACAAGGGCTTGTCTACTGGTATTAATAGATATGTCATTTATCCGCTATCGGTTTGAGCGTGGCTTATACAAGCTTAAGGCAGGCAAGTACTACCAGACTCGTAGGAAACATTTCAGATAGTCATGAACACTTCCGTGTATCATAATTTGTTGTACACGGAAATGACCCTTATGCCTTTATGGAATTGAAGCCTTGCTGGTAATATGGTCCATAAAGGCTAACAGTACAAAATAACTGAGCGAAAAATAACTACTGGGCGCACGACTGCTCCCGATGATGGCCGACCGTGTGACTCGATCCCGTCGGTTTAGGAAACACCATTTTAGGATCACGTTTAGTGGCTTCATTTGAACGTGCAGTCCGCCCTGTCGTGACGTTGATAGGCTTACGTTCACCAGAATCTCATCTGATGAAAAGCGATGATGTGATCGACGATGGACCACGCTTGTCTAGAAGTAACCTATTCGCTCTTGACTTAGAGACAAATGTTGTAGCTATCAGGAAACACAGACTACTATTAAACCAGTGCTGCTAACCTTACCTAACCAAAACATTCGTCTTTCAGTAACGTCCCCCTCAGCATATCAATAGCCGTGCCGCTAATCACAGCGCTGTACGTGTTCATGAACGTGGCGTACATGACGGTGCTGAGCTACGGCGAGATGACATCGGTGCCCGCGGTGGCCGTAGCGTTCGGCACGCGGGTGCTGGGCCCGGCCAGCTTCCTCATACCGCTGGGCGTCGCTATCGCCACGTTCGGATGCGCTATGAGCGTGCAGTTTGGTGTCACGAGGTAAGATATTTACGAGAAAAAGAAACGTGATCTTATCCGCCCGATTTGATGTTATGGAACCGCCCGACAACTACCATCGGGCAGATACAACTCCCATCTGACCGAAGGATCCTCCCTTTTCAATGGAGTCTTTACGGGACTTTACACCCTGTTCCACATACCTCTGTCCTTTATGACTTGGGGTTATGTATGATTCTGATGCCTTTATAATCGCTACATGTCTTCTTGGACTCTATTAGTCGACACCTCAGTGTTCGACGCCTTTCTAGCCACATTTTTCTTGACACACTGTCGATCCAACGATTCTTATGTATTTCCCTACTCTTAAAGCTATGAACATTCATTCTCAAAACTTGCATCGCGATTGGACCTTAAAAAAATGCCACGTTTGTTGGTATCCTCTCAAAATGATACCGAATAACTGATACATTTATTCTCCCCTTTGCCTAGTTTAAAGACTGTTAGTACTGTTACCAAATATGTTATAATAAATTTGTTTAATTTCAGGGTGTGCTACACAGCTGCACGAGGTGGTCACATGTTAGAAGTATTCTCTTATGTCAATCTTAAAAGGATGACACCAGCTCCCGCTGTTGCATTCCAAGTGAGTAGTACCTTCTTCAGGCTTTTTCCTATCTTTAAATTGAGTGCCAACAAAATAAGCCAAGGGATCTGTATGTTTCAAAAAATCGCCTAACGTACCTTTTTTTTTGTTTCAGGCATTACTAACTACAGTATTCATTTTAGTTGGCAACATTAAGACCCTAATAGAATTCGCCAGTTGGTTCCTCTGGTTTTTCTACGGGTTAGCAATGGTCGCTCTTTTAGTACTACGGAAAACTCAAGCGACGAAACCACGGCCATACAGGGTACCAACATTGGTGCCATGTTTTGTTTTGGTAGTGGCGATATTTCTGTCAATATTGCCAATCGTACACGACCCATCGCTGAAGTATTTGATGGCTGTTGGCTTCATTCTGATGGGCGTCAGTGTGTACACTGTATTTGTATATTATAAGAAAACTCCGACTGCTATTTTAAGTGAGTATGAATTTCATGAAAACCCTTGGTAAAAAAACAACTTCCTATGTAAGGCGTTAAAAAATAACTGCAAGGAGTTGTTTTGAATAGCAAATAAAAATTAATCACGATTTTTTTTAAAATATAAGTACAATGATCCGTTTTTAAGATATGCAATATTTTCACCATGCACTTTATTGATTGTGCGCAATGTACTTCGCGTGGGCCGCCGCTACGCGCTGCCGCCCGCACAAGTCTGGGCACGTTTTCAGAATAATACGTAAACCTCCCCGCAGTAGGTACAGTGCACATAAAAATATTTTACTAAATTATTTTTCAAGGGTGAAAAAATAACATCGCTTTTTTGTGATACTTTGTTTCGATGATACCGAGAATGTAAGCGAAATTCTTGCAAGAATTTCGCGGCTGCAGTCTATTTTTTAACACCTTATATTGTCCCACTGCTAGGCAGAGGTCTCCCCATAGCCTTCCACTTTTCCCGGTGTGTTGTTCTAAAAAACTAGACTTATTTTACAGAGGTAAAATTGTTTGATGTTTGTAGGTGGTAATCTCTATAAATACCTATTGATTCGTTTCCGAAAATTCTATCGTCAATTTCCATGGGTTACTTTCTTATCCCGGAAAATGATCCTGTGTGGGAAAATCGGAAGAAATAGAGTTGGAAAATAAAAACAGTAAAAGTTCGTTCAAACTGAAAACATGGAGTGTTCTTGTCACTATATTTTTTTCTTGTCTTATATTACATAGTCTATTGGTCGATGACATGGAATTATTAAGTACAACAGGGTCTTTGGCTAATGAATACTGCGGTATTATTGCATAATGAACTAGTTGTTCAGCAATTTGTAACATTATGTTTCTTTTTACAGGAAAATTCACATTCCTGACTCAA
The DNA here is from genome assembly GCA_002192655.3 of Mamestra configurata. Taxonomy (NCBI): domain Eukaryota; kingdom Metazoa; phylum Arthropoda; class Insecta; order Lepidoptera; family Noctuidae; genus Mamestra; species Mamestra configurata. The sequence goes on along the minus strand of NDFZ01005440.1, from coordinate 16,165 downwards.
GTCCTGTTCGAAAGTGTGCCGCCAAGCGACCGTCAAGACTGATTTATTATTATAATAAAGTTATAACTGTAAATATAGTACAAAACATATACAATAATAAAAATATAGATTAAGTTCGTGAACATTGTTTTAGTTTAAAGTATTATTAGACACCTGAAATTAGAAGAGAAGTAAAAACATGCAGCATTGTCTTGCCTAGATTACCTATAAAACCCAGACCAACCAGGTGTTGATAACCTCCTCCTATGGCAAGCCGATCCCCTGGGAGAAGCAAGCCAAATACCTGGGGGTCATTCTGGACAGCCACCTCACCTTCGCTGAGCACATAAGGCAGGCCCGTTCTCGCGCCGCCTTCGCTCAGGGAAGGCTTCATAACATCACGACCGCCCTTAGCAAATTGTTATTCAAGTGCAAATTGCGACTCTTCACCGCGGTCATCCGTCCCATCATGACGTACGCTTGCGCCGTCTTTGCACCCGCAAAGCCTCGTCATCTCCACAGGATGCAGACGCTCCAAAACCGTTTCCTGCGCAAAATGACGGGTGCCCCCTACTACGTCCGAAATGAGACTCTACATGTAGATCTCAAATTGCCCACGCCGCGCCTCCGCAAACATTGCTGACGCGCTGCAATAGCGGGGGAGCCCCAACATCATCCTGAATGCGTTATTGCACTGGACACGCTGGCGCTGTATGATTTCTGCGTGTAGTCAGTCCACAGGCTGCACGTGTACAACGTGGTGCAATAGGCTCTAAAAAGAGTTGCTTTCACCTCAGCTGAGCACCGCGCAAACCTGCGGATAACCATGTTTGCTCTGACCAACAGCGCCCTCCGCTCCCGTTCGATATCAGCCTCGTCGTTCAGGGTAGGCGTCACCAAATGTCCTAAGTATTTAAATGTTCCCNTTCTCGGTTGCAAGAGTGATAGTGAGAGGAAAATTGCCGGATTGTCCTTTCATTCGTAAGTAGCTAAATATTTTAGTTTATTTCGTGGAATACAGTGGAAGTTTTCAACTAATATGGTTTAAAATACGTATACAGCTGTTTCAAGATAAAATGAGTGCTTAATTATGTTTTTAATACAAATTGTTGTTTACATAACCTTCAAGCTCAATGTTGCCTACTTTTTACTCGGAAAATACCCCATTTTAGAGGAAAATAGTACGCCGATATTGCAAAAATTACCTTCTTCAATCATTTCAAAAGAATGATTTAGTAGAGTGTAGGTATAGCGCTGGCAGCAAATATTTTNGCCCTTATAACCCGGGGGCCCCGTATCTTTGATACGGCTGATACGGCGGTAGCTACGCCCCTGGTTCCCACTCGTTCTAAAATATACCCATTTAGTTGTATGGATGGCATTGCTGTTACTTTTCTATGCCACCACCAAAATCCGCGTAGCTGATGTTATTAAAACAGACGCCATTAATGTAACAACCGCCATGTTGCTTGCTGAGTGGGTTAAAAATGGAGGGAGAGCTCAACCCACCCTTTTTTTTTTGATGTCGGGGGGAAATCCTCCACCCTGGGGCGGGTGGTCTGTCAGACTCCTACTGACTAAAACCACCCCGGTGTTCCATCTCCCACCTACGCCGGGATCGCGGGAACGTATGCGACTTCCGCAATCCCCGGCTGGTGCCGGCCCGCCACTGCGGGCCTCCTCGCGTCGGCGAGGGGAGTGTGGTGTTTGACTCCCCTCGCTACGTCAAAGAGGGGCGCACGGGAACACCACGCGCCACCACCTCGGGGTCCGGATGAATGGGGGGCGACGGACATCCCCAAGTCCGCCGCCCCTGGACCCAGCTAGGGGGGCCGGAAGAGGGCAGCGTATGCCTTCCTCCGACGCCCGATGCGCCTGCTGCGGGCCGGGAGAGCGGTCGAGACGTAGACAGAGAATACTATAGACTGCTGGTCAACTTCTATCTCACTTTCACAAGAAAAAGAGAAATATATACAACACGCTTGTAAAGAAAAGAGACAGAGCCTAATATTTTTTGTCCCTTATCGCGTGCCGCGTTTTTCAAGGTCAGCACTGCATTTGCTAAACAAAGTTTGACGTTTGATAAGTGTTCGAAAGAGTTTGCGACGAAATTTTAAGTTATTTCACTGGTTATTTCGAAAAATACGAATTATATTGTGTTTAGTGTTGAGGATTGACGTTAGCTATTGCTGCAAAATGGTACGGTGCAGTGTTCTCGGTTGCAAGAGTGATAGTGAGAGAAAAATTGCCGGATTGTCCTTTCATTCGTAAGTAGCTAAATATTTTAGTTTATTTCGTGGAATACAGTGGAAGTTTTCAACTAATATGGTTTAAAATACGTATACAGCTGTTTCAAGATAAAATGAGTGCTTAATTATGTTTTTAATACAAATTGTTGTTTACATAACCTTCAAGCTCAATGTTGCCTACTTTTTACTCGGAAAATACCCCATTTTAGGGGAAAATAGTACGCCGATATTGCAAAAATTACCTTCTTCAATCATTTCAAAAGAATGATTTAGTAGAGTGTAGGTATAGCGCTGGCAGCAAATATTTTCCATTCTCCGCCATAGAATTAAAGTATTGAAAAACTTTCAGATTTCCCGCCAAACCAGAATCACGAGAATTATGGATAAAGATAACTAAGAGAAATGACTGGGTACCAAAGAAAAGCTCTAAAATATGCAGCCAACACTTTCCTAACACTTGTTTTATGAAAATAGGAAATAAAACATTTTTAAACCCTGAAGCTATTCCTGTTGCTCTCGTTACCGATAAGTATATGGGAATTGTTGAAAAGAGAGATAAAGGAGGCCTTATTTATCCCTCAAAAGATGTTGTGACAATATGTGGAATAGCCGAAAAAATATTTCGTCACCGTTCGCACCAGACTTTATCATTTTACAGTGAAAAAAAATTATTACCTAAATTGGTGTTCTCGTGTTTCAAAGCATGCTCTAGTAAGATTTTCCAAAGTGATCATTTTGGTTCTCAGCCTTTAATAGGTAATCATAGAAGCCTTTTGATTAAAGCAATTGCAATGCATTTCTTTGAAACACGCATTCACCATGCAACTAAACAACATTTTGCTCCACAGCAAAGAATAAGAAATGTGCATACAAAATTAGTACTGTTTCAAGGGCAATGAAACAATATTTTTTACTTGTTTATTTTACTAAAGTTATACGTTTATTGAAATCGACTGATAAAAAGATTTTTTTTTTTGGTGTATCAGGTTTTCGTTAAATGTTCTTTTTCCCGCAGGTGAAAGAATTCCTACTATGAATAAACTATTTTTATTTTGTTGTTTTTTTCTTTATAAAGCCTGTGCGTTTGTAAAAAGTTGATACATAATAGGTATTGAAAATCACCTTAACATTCGGGGTAAAATCACCTTGAAGAGGGTAACCCTAAAGTTTCAGGTACCTTGATTTTCTGTCCCTTACAGCGACACGCAGAGCAGTAGTCTATAGTATTCTCTGTCTACGGGTCGAGATCTCCCTCTCCCTTTCCGCAGCCTCCTTCTGCGCGATAACTGTCTCGCAGAAGGAGACCACCGCGTCCCAGGACTCCTCACCACCGACCATAGCATGGACTACGGCCGGCAGCGAGAGGTATAGCGTATGCCGCGCCGTGTCCTCCCGACAGTCGACGCAGTGGTGTGGTGACATCGAGCGTCCGGCTCCCTTCCTATGCGACAAAGGAACCTCCCGAAGCAGCCATGCCCCGAGAGGACCTGCGTCGCACGGAGCCGTGCCTTCTCCCGAGCCTAAAGTCGAGAACTGGCCGGATGGCCTCGACTCGATGGTGATGAGGCCGGCGGAAGGGCTCGAAAGCCTGTCCTGCCATTCAACCCACCCTACCTCACTCCACATTCCAACCTATACGGGTCCGACAGCGTGCCCGCCCACTTCACGTTGTTCACCTGATTCCCGTACCAATAGGTGTTAATAAGCTCCAACCGTATCCGGGATGATCTCATCTCATTCCACAAGATGTTATAAGAGATCCAGGGTCAAGGGCTTTAGAAAGGTCGAGGAAGCAGGCGTACACGGAGGTTTTCCTTTCAGCATAGTACTTGACAGCACTCTTAAAACACAATATTGTAGTCTCAGTAGACAGACCCGGCCGAAACCCGCTGGTTATCGTGCAACCTAATGTATTTGTTTGTGTATTAAGCTTTTGAACGTCAGAGCATAAACGCATTGGCGTGCCGTAGTTTTTGTCACATATTTGTGACGTTTGGCGTACAGGGCACTCGCTTGCTTGTTACTTACCTATATGACGTGGTAAAAGGTTAATAGTTCTTAAAGCGACCATGCTAGCACGTAGGAAAATCAGAATCAACCGGCAAAACCACTAAACGGTTTGATCACACATGTAAGGTTGCGACAACATTTGTCGAATATGTCCATATTTGCAAGTAGTGCGATCTTTTCGCGCATGGGTGCACCCTATCAGTTCAGTATACCTTGAATAGGAATGCTGAACTGCATTCTCCAGAATTTCGCGCATTATTCGAGCCTTGCGTGAGTTACGCTAAAGAGGCCGACTGCACTGACCGCATGGATTTACTGCAGCTATATGCTGCAGTAAATCCATGCGGTCAGTGCTTCTGGTTTCAGTTAAATTGGTATACAGATTTTGAGGCTCTTTTGATTAAAAGTTGAATACCAAATTATAATTGAGGCGATTTTTTTAAACAGATGGCTGGCTTACCATGAACACTTTCGTTTATTTTCATGCGGTAACACTAGAATTCTACTCTATGACTAGTCCAAATTATTGGCGACCGCCGAGGTATTGAAATACAAATAAAAGATATACGAATTTACTGTGAAAAATTGATGTGTGATTATAGTGATTAGTGAAATATCATCATGGCTTACCACTACGTGGTTACTGCACAGAAACCGACCGCCGTGATATCATGTGTTACCGGTAAACGTCCATTTTCATCTATGTTATTGTCACATTGAGGTTAGGCTGAGCTTTGGATGATGGTAGGAAATTACGCGCCGCTTGCGCTTATTTCAGATGATTATGGCTTTTGATGGTAGTTTAAAGACGAACGCAGCCAGGAATATATTATTTTAGTCTTGCACAGACCTTATAGTCTAGCAATGCTTTGTTTTCAGACCCAGATTTTATATCGCAATTGTATATCAAAAGTCATGCTTAGTTTTTGCGAATACAAATTTGATGATAACATATACTTTTTCGTAAAGTTACGCCATAATACTGTAACAGAGTTCAATCCTTGCGGAAACGCTCCGTTGGGCTGTGTTTAGCAAGATTAAACACACCTAATGGGCGTTAAGATTAGACACCTAATCCGCAGTCTAGGGGTTGAAGTAGGTTTATCTAGAGATAGCTCTGTTGCAATGCTGTCGCACGTCATTTGCTGCATATGTAACGAGGTATTAGCTGCATTATTAGGTAGACTTTGCTTTTACCTGATGGTTGCACCCATATACCATAGTCTTATAAACTTCTTGGCAGTAAGTGTCTCTAAATTGCCAAAAAATAGGGAAGATTCTAATATGATTTTGACTCATAAGACATTCTACTTGGTTTGTCCATTTTCTACACCTCCTTAGTTAATTAAAGCCATTATAAATCATTGTAGCAGTAAGTTGATGCACAAGAAACTATCGAATTGATCTTGTTGTTTGAGATAAGTAACTTTATTCTCACTTCCATGTACACTTCACTTACATGTAAATATTTTAAACTAAACTTAAATGAAATATTTTTTGGAGTACTACAGAAACTAGACATCAGTATAATTAAGTTTGAAGGTAGATTTAAAATACTGGCAATGTTAGTTTCAAACATGGACTCTGCTATTAAAGCAAGTAAAGAAATAAACAAGTTTCCGTATTTAAACAGAGATTAGTGAACTGAATATGGCTCAAAATATTATTCTAGGGAATGTGTTTTATAGTTTTTATTAAGTCCTATTTTATACTTTTTGTCTCAAAGCAGATTTTAGATAATTACATCACAGCTTATATCTGCTCCTGTTGTTAACAAGCCCGTCCTGAAGTTTTACTGGGGCTCTAATCATTTTTGAAAATGTTCTTCAGGCAACTTTACTTCTCCAACGGACCTGAACCTTCTAGTTGCGAAAGTCTCCCGTCTGGAGATGTACCTTGTGACTCCAGAGGGATTGCGTCCCATGAAAGAAGTGGGGCTCTATGGGCGAGTGGCCAAGATGAAGATGTTCAGGCCACCAGTGAGTAACTATCATAGTGTAAAATGGTTTGAATCTATTTACTCCACTGCAGGTCTGCAGGAATTGAAACACAGTCTATTGCATACTTATAGAACTCCAAAAATAGGCTTAACTTTTTTAACCTTTTGAACGCCAGAGCATAAACGCATTGGCGTGCCCCCGACGCCAAGCCACTAAATCGCCGTACTTTTTGTCACATATTTGCGACGTTTGGCGTATGGTGCACGCACTTGCTTGTCATGTATACGCGACAATGGCGTTCAAAAGGTTAAAGTTCATGCTCTGAAATTCATACCTATTCTTATGAAATAAAATCTATGTAAAAAAATGTATAATGAAAACAGTATACTACAGTGTGACTAACAGATAAAAAAAATAAACAACCCATTTGCTTTGTTTATCAGTTTTTAGCAAAAGAAGTAAAACCCCAGTTACTTGGCTGATGATATTTTAATCAATGTGATTGCAAGAAAAGACTCCCGTAACTTATCATTTTAAGTTTGCCAAAAAAATAACGTAACCTGGGATCCTTAATGCGTGTATTATGACAAATTATACTTTGATGTAGAGTGAAGCCATACAAATATTAATAAAATACTCAATATTCCTTTTCAGTATGAAAATAAGGATCTAGTATTCATCCTAACAGCCCGATACAATGCCATGATATTGGAATGGAGGATTGCACCTGACGGTGAACTGGAAGTAGTGACCAAGGCTCACGGCAATGTCTCAGACAGAATTGGAAAGCCAGCTGAGAATGGCATCCTAGCTGTGATTGATCCTCAAGCTAGGGTGATTGGTCTAAGACTGTATGACGGTCTCTTTAAGATTATACCGCTTGATAGAGATTCTACAGAACTAAAAGCTGCTAGTTTAAGGTTAGTTTTGGTTTTTAATAGGTTTTTATAACTTTTGTTTGTATTGTACTTGTTTTTTTTTTGACGATGGCAACTCACAGTTCAGCACACTAAGGCTGGTAACTGCTTAACCGGACTATCCTGTGGTGGCCTCAAATGAATTATAATTTATATAAAATTAATAAGGGCCCCAGCCAGGGCTTACAAACTAGTTATAGTTGTATTGTAGTGGTTGGGCTGTGACAAGAAACTGAAATGCAGATTTTAATGTCACAAATAAATGTATGTATTATGTATTCATTTCTTTACGGCTCAACCCATCTTCAACCAGCTCCTTTGAAATTTCATTATGCTGTGTGTAAAATTTTGCTCTTGGAATCATCAATTGAAAATCTGTGATTTTGACGTGACAATGTCTAATAAACGATGAACGCCGGCTGCACGCACGAAAAAGGATGACTCATTGTAACGTTATGCTCATTGTAACGTGACGATCATTTCATTAAAAGTTTTGTTTTGATGTTGTCACGTTAAACTATCGTCCGTAAACAGACTTTACAGACAACCAATTTTTCATATTAATTTTGAAGTAAATACTATGGTGCCCATCAATTCTGTTCTACATAATATTTACTTGTTTCAGACTTGATGAGCTAAATGTGTTTGATGTAGAATTCTTGCACGGGTGCATGAATCCTACCATAATTTTAATACATCAAGATCTCAATGGTCGACATATTAAGGTAATACACTGATTAAATAAAAGTACTGGCTGTTATAACTTTTTAATGAGCTTAATGTGTTTGATGTAGAATTCTTACACGGGTGCTTGAATCCTACCATAATTTTAATACATCAAGATCTCAATGGCCGACATATTAAGGTAATACACTGATTAAATAAAAGTACTGGCTGTAATCACTTTTTAATGAGCTTAATGTGTTTGATGTAGAATTCTTACACGGGTGCTTGAATCCTACCATAATTTTAATACATCAAGATCTCAATGGCCGACATATTAAGGTAATACACAGAATTAATAAAAATACTGGCTGTAATCACTTGTAACATATTAAAATACTAGGTTTTGCCCGCGACTTCGTCCATGTGGAATAGTTACTTGGGGCAGACATTTTTATTTTAGAAGATTATGAAGTTTAGTAAAGTTGCAGTCAAGTCTACTGAACAGAGAAAGAACAGATAGATATAGATAGTTTAACAAATGTTCAAGTGATTCTTTAAATTGGCATAACTTTTTTATTTATGAACCAATTGACATGAAACAAAAACTAAATGTTTAGTGAACCTTACCACAATGTATTAGTGAACCACATCTAAATCGGATAAGCTGTTTCTGAGACAAGCGTGCACAAACGCACAGACAAACAGACAAAAATTCTAACAATCATTGTTTTGGCTGCTATTTGTGTTGATAAAGTTCCTAATAATATTTTTTCTCATATATCTTCCATGTACAGACAGCAATCCGTTACATTTTTGTTATATGTATAGATTCACTGCTGTTTCATTTTAGACTCACGAAATAAACTTAAGGGAGAAAGAATTCATGAAGATACCATGGAAACAAGATAATGTAGAGACTGAAGCTTCAATTTTGATACCAGTGCCCAGCCCATTAGGTAAGTCATGGAAAAATATCTAGCTATTCGAAGGAATATAGTGTCTTCAATAAAACCTGAAACACAAACAGACAAACAGAGGAGCTCGTGGCTAAATAATAACAGCCGCACGGTCGATCTTCAAGATTAAGCAACGCTTGCCGAGGTTGGTCTGTAGATGGGTGACCATCTTAACACCGAGACTCCGTGCCTCGGAAAGCACGTTAAGCCGTTGGTCCCGGCTGTCATTTGTAGATCTTTGGCAGTCGTTACGGATAGTCAGAAGCCAGAAAATCTGACACCAGTCTTGCCAAGGAGTACCGTGTTACCCAGTTAATGGGTTGTGGAGGTCTGGTAGGCAGCCGCGCCATGTAAAATATTGGTATTCAGCTGAATCTGGTTTGACTGTAAGCCGACCCCAATATAGTTGGGAAAAAGCTAGGCAGATTTTATGAATAAAACCTGAAACAATTTAATGAACTGTAGTTTTTTTATTCTTTTTATTGAGGGCTTGCTCTTGACCTCGATCACGCCTCAGTTTTGCATCTGCTGTCTTTGAATGGCCTTTAACTTATCCCATAAAAACTCTTTTCAACATAACAACTACGAATTTTGACTCTAGGAATAAATGTTATTTTAATTATTTATTAGGAGAAGTATAAAAATCCATTATTAAAATAAGCACAATATTTTCAGGCGGCGCCATAGTGATAGGACAAGAATCAATAGTATACCATGACGGACAGAGCTATGTTGCGGTCGCCCCGCCACAGATCAAGGTAAAGGTCTAACATAAAGCGTAGGCCACACGCCAGCTAGCGAGCGAGCTAATATTTATACTCACAAATATGATCATGTGATTAATGAATTAAGCAATACAAGAGGTACTGCTAAATTCATTCATCAAAATTTTTCATTACAAGGAGAAATAAATTGAATGGAGTTCTTACAGGCGAGCGACCAAATACAACAATGTCACTTCGTGAAATCAGATCATCAGAGTTATCTTTTTAACACGTAAATAATCGTTTTTTAAACACTCCATTTGTATGTTACTCCATGTCAATTATTTCACAATACAACTTGAGACTATACTGGCACAGACATAAAATCGAAATTACAATAGCCAAGTTAACTTGCAGCTTACTCCTATAAACTGCTACTGCCGCGTAGACGGGCGTGGTCTACGCTACCTTCTGGGGGACATCGCTGGACGATTGTTCATGTTACTGCTCGAACTACAAGAGAAGGTGGACGGCACGCAGGCTGTGAAGGACCTCAAGGTGGAATTGTTGGGTAAGTCACTCATACACATACTACCTGATGTCGGCTCCCATTATCTACCCTAAACTTTCATAAGTGGATGCTCACGTTAAATTTCAGCCTTCTAGACTAAGCTACGCGTTGATAGTCAGCCAGAACAAACGTTCAGTTTTTGAGAGATAAGCTGCTACATGACATGTTGGCACTCCATTTGCTGTCTTATCCTTTATTAATAATAACCTAGAATTATAAATCACTAGCGACCCGCCCCGGCTTCGCACGGGTGCAATGCTGATACTAAACGCCGCAACCGCTATGTCCCTGCATTTTAAATCTGTAATATCTTCGAAAATATTCATTTAAATTACATGCTGTAAAGGGCCATATTGATCTATATTAAATGCACAATGCATTTAAGGTACTTAATTGGATAAGGATTAATGCTGTATTGCTTAAAATTGCTTCGTAAATAAGCTATTATTGCTCGTAAAAGTAAAGGATAAAAAATGGTTATTGTGGGTTATCCATAAGAAATAGACATATACCATCGGGGACTTTTTTGTAGACCTTTTTAAGGTGTATAATACTGTAGTACATTACTTTGATCTATCTCGTAGAGTCCAGCCAGCGTTTGTAATGTAAGCGCAAAAAAAATGTGTTTGTTTACGACATCACTTTAGAAACCTCTAAAATTATCAGTTTTACTCTACTATATTTTGCATGTATTATAAATATAAACCTTCCTCTTGAATCACTCTATCTGTTTAAAAAAAACGGCATCAAATTTTAACGCGTAGTTTTAAAGATCTAAGAATACATAAGGACACAGCGGGAAGCTACTTTGTTTTAAACTATGTAGTGACCAGAGCATTACAAAATTATCTATCTTAACAGTTTATCTATATAAAAGTATATATACTTTAGGAACCAGGCCTAGATAATATTATGCAATTTATTGAAACAATATTTTGTAAAATATTCTTTATCATATTAAAAGCATAGATAGCAAAAGGCATACAAACTAAGCTAACTAAACGGTTGTTCCTCGCAGGTGACATCCCAATACCAGAATGCATGACGTACCTGGACAACGGCGTGGTGTTCGTGGGGTCGCGGCTCGGGGACTCGGCGCTCGTGCGCCTGTCGGCCGCGCGGGACGAGGCCAGCCAGTACGTGCAGCCCATGGAGAGCTTCACCAGCCTGGCGCCCATCGTGGACATGTGCGTCGTGGACTTGGAGCGCCAGGGGCAGAACCAGCTCATCACTTGCTCTGGTAACTTTACGAATTATTTCGTACTAGCTGTGCCCGCGACTTCTTCCGCGTGGAATAGTGTATTTGGGTAGCATTTGTAATTATTTAGGCTAATTATTTTAGAAATTTGCAGTGCTCTAATATTTTGTCTCTTGTCGCAAACTTATAAAACATAAACCTTACATATCTCTATGCAAACTTTCATCTCCCTATTTTTATTTTACACCATTGAGGGTCAAACTTTTACAAACTTCGAATGAAAAAATTTAAAACATATTTATCTATATCGAATCAACAGCCTAAAAAATAAGTTTCAAGCTGCTAGCTCTAGAAATGACGATACTTCCATACAACTTTTCATCCCCCCCCCCTTTCAATCCTTTTTTCGCATTTAAAAGTAGCCTATGTCCTTTCCCAGGCTCTAAACTATCTGTGTACCAAATTTCATTTAAATCGGTTCAGCAGTTTTGGCGTGAAAGCGCGACAGACAGAAAGTTACTTTCGCATTTATAATATTAGTAAGGATTTTTCACAGATTTTCCTCGCAAAAACAATCAGTCTCATTGTATAGATAAACAATATTTTACTTTTACTATCGAAATTCTTAATAGAGATAAATTCCCAATGTAGAAATAAAATACGAATAAAAAGAAAATCAAGCTAGTGATTTTCTCTAGGACGGGTCTTTAGAACGGGTCATTCAAAAATGTGTGTGGCATCAAGTAATTCGCCCGTCCCGAGATTCAGTAATCTGAACTTCGAAACGGGCGATTGACGATTGATAATACATGATTCATTTCGGCCCTTGGGCGTAAGTTAAAGAAAGAAAAGAAAGAAGAAACCTAGTTTATTTAGCACACACAGATACACACAATGTAGGTGCAGACGATCTGTCAAATTTCTTTAATAGATTTTCAACTTAATCACCAAAGCATTGGGTTCAAGGTTGATTGGAAAAAATTGACAGTTTCGGGTAGCTTGATGCTGATGATGCTGGCGTCTGTACAAATAAAAGGAAACTTCATTTTAAACAATAAAATTGTGAGCCCTGCGACTGCACCAAATAGGTCCAGTGACAACGACGATGCTCGTTATCTCTATCAAGTCCCAACTTAAATCTTTATCCCCCAGGTGCCTTCAAGATGGGTTCCTTACGCATCATTCGCAATGGCATAGGCATTCAAGAGCAAGCGTCCATCGACCTGCCGGGTATCAAGGGCATGTGGGCGCTCACCTTAGCAGAGGACCAGACATACCATGATACGTTGGTGCTAGCCTTTGTGGGACAAACTAGGTAAGGGTCTTCATAAATCTCTTCAAAGTTAGACTGAACAGGCTTCTTCTGGGTAAGCTCGCTCCATCGTCGACTTTGTCTCTGTCATCTATGACCTAGACTAGAGTCAAGATCAAACTCATTTCAAATAAAAAAAAAATGCATAGTGCTCGAGTGTAATGTATGTCGTTTCATATTGATTTACAGAATGTAACTATCCACACAGGTGTAAGGGTGCGTTTCCACCAGAGATGCCTAGTCTGTAGCGAGGCCAGGTCAATGAAGCGATTCTATTGGTTCTCACCAACACATCCATTGCTACGCATCTTCGCACATTTCGGGTGGAAACGCACCTTAAGTGTGGGATCCTGTTAATAGGGCATCAAAAGAAATGCCGTATTTAGGATTTAAATATATTAATTATTTATTATCCTTTATTTAGCTGTGAAAGGTTGTATGACGCGTCTGCTAAGACGCTAAGACAGTATACGAACTAAAGAAAAATATCAGGAATCTTTCAAGTGGATGCAGAGAGCTGGAATCGTTCTCACACATAATATTTACAAGTTAGAAAGAGAGAGAAATATTAGCGCGTTGGTTCAGATTTATTTTTGTTAATATTCCAACAGATCCGAACTGTTTCCAGCATTTGTAGTGCCATATTCACGGCCAACACTAAATAAACCCTCATAATATGCGCCAGTGATAGTGGGACAGTAAAAATTAACTCGCTACTGAGTTTCGTGTCGTCTCGCTCCCACATTTTATAACAACTCCTGTCAAATCTGCCCATTAATATCACCTCAGTGGCAATCATTTTAAAAATACAAATATGTAAGTTCAGATATTTTCCAGATTTACACTGGGATTAGAAAGAGGTTACTAGAGAGGTTATTTTATGTTAAGTAAAAATCAATATTCCAAGTAACATAAATATTAACTAATTTATCATCATATCAGCCGAAAGACGTCCACTGCTGGACATAAGCCTCCCCCAAGTGTCGCCACAACAACTGGCTTCTAAATACTTATACTAAACTACGCGGCGAAGTACTTCTCCATATCGCTGTCATCATCATCATATCAGCCGAAAGACGTCCACTGCTGGACATAAGCCTCCCCCAAGTGTCGCCTCAACAACCGGCTTCTAAATACTTATACTAAACTACGCGGCGAAGTTCTTCTCCATATCGCTGTCATCATCATCATCATATCAGCCGAAAGACGTCCACTGCTGGACATAAGCCTCCCCCAAGTGTCGCCACAACAACCGGCTTCTAAATACTTATACTAAACTACGCGGCGAAGTTCTTCTCCATATCGCTGTCATCATCATCATCATATCAGCCGAAAGACGTCCACTGCTGGACATAAGCCTCCCCCAAGTGTCGCCACAACAACCGGCTTCTAAATACTTATACTAAACTACGCGGCGAAGTTCTTCTCCATATCGCTGTCATCATCATCATCATATCAGCCGAAAGACGTCCACTGCTGGACATAAGCCTCCCCCAAGTGTCGCCACAACAACCGGCTTCTAAATACTTATACTAAACTACGCGGCGAAGTTCTTCTCCATATCGCTGTCATCATCATCATCATATCAGCCGAAAGACGTCCACTGCTGGACATAAGCCTCCCCCAAGTGTCGCCACAACAACCGGCTTCTAAATACTTATACTAAACTACGCGGCGAAGTTCTTCTCCATATCGCTGTCATCATCATCATCATATCAGCCGAAAGACGTCCACTGCTGGACATAAGCCTCCCCCAAGTGTCGCCACAACAACCGGCTTCTAAATACTTATACTAAACTACGCGGCGAAGTTCTTCTCCATATCGCTGTCATCATCATCATCATATCAGCCGAAAGACGTCCACTGCTGGACATAAGCCTCCCCCAAGTGTCGCCACAACAACCGGCTTCTAAATACTTATACTAAACTACGCGGCGAAGTTCTTCTCCATATCGCTGTCATCATCATCATCATATCAGCCGAAAGACGTCCACTGCTGGACATAAGCCTCCCCCAAGTGTCGCCACAACAACCGGCTTCTAAATACTTATACTAAACTACGCGGCGAAGTTCTTCTCCATATCGCTGTCATCATCATCATCATATCAGCCGAAAGACGTCCACTGCTGGACATAAGCCTCCCCCAAGTGTCGCCACAACAACCGGCTTCTAAATACTTATACTAAACTACGCGGCGAAGTACTTCTCCATATCGCTGTCATCATCATCATCATATCAGCCGAAAGACGTCCACTGCTGGACATAAGCCTCCCCCAAGTGTCGCCTCAACAACCGGCTTCTAAATACTTATACTAAACTACGCGGCGAAGTACTTCTCCATATCGCTGTCATCATCATCATCATATCAGCCGAAAGACGTCCACTGCTGGACATAAGCCTCCCCCAAGTGTCGCCACAACAACCGGCTATTAAATACTTATACTAAACTACGCTGCGAAGTTCTTCTCCGTATCGCTGTCAAGTGACTGAAAATACGGGAATGGCACCTCCTGCTTTGAAGCCACTATTTAGTAGTGAACGTCAATATTTTTGTGAACAGGGTACTAACACTAAGCGGGGAAGAGGTTGAGGAGACAGAAATCAAAGGCTTCGTCGCCGACCGGCAGACGTTCTACACAGGCAATGTCTGCCATAATCAACTTATACAAGTGAGTACAGTCGTATATTTTGTGTCAGATTTTGTTTTCAGTATCGGTCCAGTGATGCATTTCAACTCATCTAATGACGCATTTCCTGCAAGCAACTCGCATGTTATTTGAAATTTGAAGCCGGAAAATCTGACACCAGTCTTGTCAAGAACTACCGTGTTACTCAGTTTTTACTATTTTTTAATTTATTTGATATTAGCGGACGTCACGCGGTTTCACCGGGGTAGTTCCCGTTTCCGTGGGAGTACGAGGATAACATATAGCCTATGTTACTCGCTGATAATGTAACTATCCATTGCTGAAAGAATTTTTCAAATCGGTCCAGTAGTATTAAACTAATAATAAACTTAAAGTTGTAAATGTCACCAGAAAATTGCAGAATCCGTAAGATGTAATAAATGGATTATAATTACTCGATGTATTATGAAAAAATCGTTTTATATACAATCAATCCCATCCAAATAGTTTCCAATATATCCGTGTCTTATTTAGAAAAAATAGTTTACAATTTCACGCGATATTTTACAATCTTACGGAGTCTGCAATCTTCCGGTGCCATACATATCTGTCCCCCTAAGGGGACAAAACAGGGTGACAGTTTGGAATAATCCCGTATTTTCTTTATTATTCTACTGTATGTGTCACTAAACTCTTCCTAAACGGCTGGTCCGATTTGTATATTTTTAATGAAAAAATTCATCATAATCGGTTCACCCCTGGGTAGTTTTCAATTGGACCCGGTAGGTGACGCTGCAATTGGGTTCTAGATCAGTATTTTTTTACGAAAACCTAACGTTTGGTCAGAACAACGTCTGTAGATGGTAATTTATGTAACTTTTCTCAGGTGACAGACGAAGGCATCAGACTCACATCCCGAAGTCCCACCGGCTGGACACTAGCCGCCGAGTGGAAGGTCTCGGGATCGCGCGGCGTGTCCGTGGTGGCGTGCAGCAGCACCAGAGTAGTGGCTGCGGCCGGCCCGAGGCTGTACCTA